>UPTC01000942.1:0-23165 GCA_900537255.1 Acanthocheilonema viteae | reverse complement strand
TAATCCATTCATAATTAGCATGTAATTTTTATATGCTTAGAAATTATTTTATGTTCCGACTTTAATAATGTTTGTCCAAAAGTTCAAGAAAAGACGAAACAAAATATTAACAAAAAATAACAATTTTAAGGTTACGCATGATTGTTGTTGTTGGTGTTGTTTAAGATGATTTTAAAATGAATTAAAATTTTTGAAAAAAAATTCTATTATCAAAAGTGTAAGAATATTCAAATTACTAATAACTTGTTATTTATCAGCACATTAATAATATGACAACATCTTTCTTTCTCTCCATGTGTCATGAGGTAAGTACGTTTGAATTAAATTCAATATTTTAAATTCGAATTAAAATTGGATTTTACATATCATGTTTATTTATTTACCATTAAACCTCTCAAGAAAAGGTACATGATTGTTTTTTTCCCATCTGAAATTTTTGATGCTAAATTAAGATTTAAACAAAAAATGCAAGAAACGATTGGCAAAAAATTCGTAATTTTTTTTTCCAATTTATTTATTTAATTTCCTATTTTTCATTACATTTTCCATTTCCTTTCATATTGTACATTAATTTTTTTTAATTATGTAAGCACACAATTATAATGCAACAAATTTCATTGCAAAAATTCATAAACAGTTAAAACATTTTCCACTATGATTACCTCATTTATTTGATAATTCCCGCTGTTGCATGATAATAAAGGAATGCTAGAAATGAAGTGGCAGTAATCCGCTAAAAGAATCAATTTCAAATTGTCAGAAATTAATTCTTCCTAAATTCTAAAAAAAAATCAATTCAAGATTATTAAAAATTAATTATCATAAAATTTCGAAAACAATCAATTTTGGAAGCTGAGATTTTCAAATTTCAAAATGCTGCTTAATAAAGGAACGTCATAAATTTTGTGAACTGAAATTCACAAAGATTGTCATTTACAAATTAAAGGTTAAATTTGGACAGAACTATTCAATGACACATAATTTCTTTTCTATTACCTTCAATTTCATTTACTTTCTTTTAACATCAACACTTTTTGGAACGATTTAAACACTGAAATTTATTTTATTGAATTTTTTTTATTGGTCATCTGTTTATTTATTTTATGAAATTTATTTTATTGGTCATCTGCGAATGTTATTATAGATATGCATTGTAATAATGTCTGTGCCCCCTTTTTTATTATATATGTATGTAATGTAGCATTAATTTATCATGTCAAACAATTGTATATTTCAGGAAGAAAATTTCGTCTTAAAATTTTGTATTATTCAAATTTAACGAACAAGAAACATGTATGATGATTAATGATGATGTATTAGAGATATTAAAGTATTTTGAGATTGATCAAAATATAGGTTTCTTACTTCCGAATCCATTAACAAAACTTCCAAAAAAATTTGAGCCATGGCATCACATAGCCGGTAATTACTTCTATTCCTAATTTTTTTTTTGAATTATTTTAAAATTAACAACTTACTATCAGATGCATTCTTTTTCTTAGATGAAATTTTCAATCTTATTATCACCATTAATTAAAATGTTTCATTATTAATTTATTTTCAAACAGATATATTTATTAATTTTTAAGTGATGACGATTAAAATTTATTTGGTATAAACTGTTTCAAACAAATTTTAATCATCTATAACTTATATTTTACTTAATTTTAAAATTTATAGATGAAATTCAAGAATTAATAGAAAATCATATGTTGGAAGATCGATTACAACAAGTTCCAGTGATAACCACGGATACACTTAAAACAAATAATGAATTACGCTTAGCCCATCTTTTGTTGACCACCTTAGCAGCTGGATATGTTTGGCAAGACGGACCTGATAAGGTGATGATGGATAAGCTTATTTATCATGCAATCTTTTTCTTTTAGCATTGATACTATGAACACAAATATTATAGCATTCCATGAAAAATTTACTCTAACTGTTATCAAATTAATTAATAAACATTTTAATCCTTCAATTTAAAGATAATTTTCAGACTTATAATCTCATTGTTAGAATTTTTCAGGCTCGATTAATCGTTCCAGCAAATATTTCACTACCGCTGTTCGATGTATGCAATCGTTTAGGTTTGAAACCGATAATTTGTCATGCATCAGCCTGCCTAGCTAATTGGAAACCGATAGAAGGGATGACAGTTTTTAATGCTGCAATGATTGATATCATTACTTTCCGATTTGTTCAGCATCCCGGTAATCGATGGTTTTTTACGCTTACTGCTCAGGTTAGTTTTGAAAAGCTTATATTTATTGCATTTGGGTAACAAATAAAAGTTTTGTTATTATATCAATTGTAATTATATAGATAGAAGCTGAATTAGCTGAAGCAATATGTGCAATTACTAGCGCATGTCTACATGGCAAAATTGAAGAATCTACAATGCAACACATTTATAATGCGGTGACAAAAGCGACAAGTACCATTCAGGTTCAGTTGTTATACCACACTTAATAAATCATATCTGATTAGCGGATTAGATTATATAGAATGATATTGTATTTCTAAAACAGTTCAAGCGTAAATTTTTGTAAAAGATGTGTGCTAATTAATAAAATTTAATTTTAAAGGATTTTAATTTATCTATCCTTAATTGGATCACTGCGAATTTAGATTAATTGGTCTAAATTAGCTAATCAGTAAACCCATCTGAAATATCAGTAACTATGCCAGATCAGGTTACGCTTTGAATATGATCTTGATTGCTCTTAAATGTAATTAGATATTAGAAATAGCATTTAATAATGCGTTTTTTGAATTCAAAATTAGTGAATAATTAGAAAAGTAAAGAAATGTTTGAAAAAAAGAAGAAACATTTTTTTGTAATTTCGTTCAAAAATTTGGATAGTGTATGGAGGAGCACGTCCCACCAGATATTTTCTACAATGGTTTTCGTCATTTTCTATCCGGTTATACCCAAAACGCATTGGCAGAACAGGGTGGTGTTATATTTGAGGGTAATAATCACTCATTTGTATTCTCTCTAATTACTTTCAAATTTTTTCATTATTTACATTAATTTTTATTTTTTAGTAGACTAAAATGGAGTAGTTTGTATCCGTTATTAAATTTCTAGTTTCATAATAATAAAATCCATATTTAAAAACATCTCTAAATAAACTAAAATTAACAAGCTATTTGAGTCAATTTTCACAATGAATAAGTTTAGGAAAAGAAAATTTGGGACCTCAACCACTTAGTGGAGGTTCAGCAGCACAAAGTTCAACATTTCATGCTATTGATGCATTCCTTGGAATCAAGCATGCACATGATGTAGAAACATTTTTGGCACATCATCGTGAATACATGCCACCCAAGCATCGTCAATTCATTGCTTGGGTTCGCGAAAATGTTGCTAAAATTCCAAATCTACGAAATGTTTCCGGTTATGGTGAAGCTCTCCTTGCTGTCAAGAAATTTCGAGAAGTACATATTAGCGTGGTGAGTAAACTTGTGCTATGACGTATATTTGAAATCATATCATTAATTATTTATATATTTTAGGTAACGAAATTCATTGTTTCACCAGCAAAAGGGAATTCCAAAATAGGCACTGGTGGTTCATCATTTATGCGTTTGTTGCATAATATTGCCAGTGATTGCAATCTATAATTTTTCCAACTAACAATACAAACAAATTATCAGTTCAAATAATATTAATTAAATACCACATTTATCGTAGTAGCATTAACAAATTATTTAAATATACTTAAAGTAGTGGCAAACATTGATTGTAATTGACTAAGCCATTTAATAAAAGAAATAAAGCAATTTGATAATTACCATTGTAAATAAAATCATATTTTATAATTATTTTGCGTTTAATAAACGATATATGAAAATTCCATCATATGTATGTAATAGTTTAAATTTAAATTCAACAAGTAAAATTTGATAAAAATTACAAATGACAGTAACGATACTCTTTCCTTCATTGGAATAATTCATCAGGTTCACCAATTATATCCACAAAACGGCGATGGATTGCACCTTTATACATTTTTTGATTCCTGTATGAAATGATGATTGTTAAAATATTGCGGAATTTTCTGGTTTATCAATTAATATATTAAAACGAATTGTATTAAATTTATTATCTATATAGTAACTGAAGTAATATTCTTAATAAATGGAGTAGTTTTACGATTAGTAAGTTGTAGCATTAAAATTTTTTTTAAATGTATAATAAATTTCACAAGTTTTCAAAAGTATGAGAAAAAAAGATGGAATATTACTCGTTACGATAAATTGCTCCAACGATCATTGTTATTTCAAATAATACAGCTAACCAAAGTAACATTGTTACCCATGTCATACTTTCATATCCCAAAAAAAAAAAGCATGAAATTCGTATTAAGAACTTTTGAAATTGGAAGTTTAAAATAATCCCATTTAGTTGATTTTTTCATCTTTTTAAAATTCAAAAATAAAATTACTGCTAACTAATATGTATGTATTGGTTAATTAAATTATTATCAGTAATTAGCAGACTTTTCGTTTTTGTCTAACACTCTGCTTATTACTTATATAATAGCCAAAGGTAAATAATAGCCAAAAGAAATGCATAGATTTTTTATCGTGTCAAAAATTCGACATATTTAATCATATTATTTCGATACTGTTCGTTTCCATTCCAACTTACTTTCACCACATTTATATCCTTTTGAGAGATGCTTACATATACAGGTTATCCGTTCTATTGGTGTTTTCGAATCAATCATTTCGCATCGACCATTATTTTGACATGTTTTAGGAAGACATCTTTTCAAAACTAACAAAATAATCATTAATTATATAATGTACCATAATCATGTGAGTAAATGTACAATATAATATTATATATATATTATATATATATATTGGTTAATAAAAAAGCTTGCAAGTGATGGATAAAGATTTTGTCTCAACAGAAAGTTCATATAAATCAATTAATTATACTATATTAGAAGCATTATGAATACTCTTTTACATAATGATAAATCAAATGATAATCTTACTTATGCGATAGCAATATGAGGTTGAATGCCTCGAGCAATTGATTATTTGATTGTGTTTCGGATTATACACATAAAGTTGTCTACCATTTGGTATATATCCATAACTGAAATATTCACTATCTTTCCCACCTCCATCATTTCTTCTTTTTAAATCTTAAATTTCATGTAATTGTTTACATTCTTTAGCAAAGCCATATTTTCTCTCCATAAATGAATGAGTAAAAACAGTGGACTGAGGTCAATCTAAAAGCTATCAGAAAATTTGATCCAGCTAGCATTATTTCTGATTAGCGCTTAAGGAATCATAATTTTAGGCAATATGTCCAATGAAGAGCTATAACTGTCCCAAATTAAACTGAAATGAAATGATCAAAATTATATAGATAACTTTTTTAGACTATAAAGTTAATTAATTATTAGCATTGCAAGTATGCATGCTTCCACGAAATGTATGGTAAAATTCGCTGAACGAATTATTTCAATATTCATTGTATCATATATGAAGTTAATGTAGAAGTATAATCATATAATTTTATCATCTTCCTTTTTCAGTTGTATTTTAATTTTTTAAAGTAGGAACAAGCGGAATTTGAAAAAAAAAAGTACATGGAATAATCTTAAATATAAATAAAATTTTTGAAAAATTTCAAATTTAAGTAACGTACATTTTTCTGTACATTGAATCAGTCGTATTTATCATTCTTTCATCAACAAACCATTCCGATGGATTAGGAATCTCGCATTGAACGGTATTTGGTACACCTTTATCCCATGATAACGATCGACATTGTGATATTGTGGATGCGAGAATGACTGATGAACTGTAATAAATAATTTATAGAATGACTGAAATTTTTTCTTAAAGCATTTATTAAAATATTCTAAAATAAAACATTAGTAGATTTCAGCATAAAAGGAACGCTAGCAATATTCTCATAGAAAAATGATATTTGAATAAATCGAATAGGTTAACAAATTTTGTATCTTAATTTTTTAAACTTTTTTTGAAGAATTTATGATCTATGTTATGTTGAAGGGGGAAAAAAACTTTCGAACATCAAATTTTCAAGTATTTTTTTTTAGCATCTTCCAATTTGTAATTTGAAAAATGATAACAGTTCGGTCAAAAATTTTAATATTCTCGAAGAGTGATACCATAGAATTAGAAAGTTCAATTGTATAATGATGCATGATAGCATCATTCCATTGAGTTGAGCAACCGGTTGGTGTGATCCCGAATGTAGAATATTGTACTTTTAGCTTTCCAACTTTAAGATGAAATTTTTATCGTCTGCTCTCTGCTAGACCAATCTCAATCTCGGGTGATTATATTACTTGCTATTTCCTGTTTTAACTATCATATTAATATTCAAATATGGAAACGATTACTATCCTATTATCCCGCTTGGGATTTCGTATTGCATTAACCGTAGCACAGCTGTGATTCTTTAAAGAGTGAGAGTAAGTGAAGGTGAGCTGGCGAGGGAAAATGATTCTGAGGAGAATGAGGGGTTGATAAGGTCGAAGTAGTGTGAAATTAGAGAAAGAGGAGAAGTTAGAAAATAGTATGGCAGTATGGTAGTAATTGCCAAAAATGAAGAAATAACATATTAGAAATTGAGGTTAGAATAGGGTAAGCATAGTGATAGGTGTGAAAGGAAAAAGAGTATTAGCTGTTTAAAGAGCACAATATTTGATTGCCATATTGATTGAAGAGTTTGCTAGTGTTATTAGGAGCTAAAATTGTTGGTATAGTCAGCTTAGCGAAATATATTTGCATGGAGGAAGTGAACAAGTTTTATCTCAAAACAGTCACAAAGAATATTTTTTTTTTATCGTTTTATTTTCATTTTTCTCGAAAAATCAGCAAACAATTCATTGTAAAGATAAATATTATAGTAACTTCGTGCCAGACTATTTTCATAATATTTGGAATAGAATTTACAGAAGTGATAAGAAGTAAGTATTAGTGGATCAAAGTATCATATAGATGATTTCACTAACTAAGTCATCTAAGCAGTCCGCTTCATCAGCTGTTGCAATGGAACGACGAAAACGTGAAAAAGAACGAAGCAAATGTTATTAGTTTCAATATTTTTGTTATTTGGCACAAAAAATTCTAATTTTTTGTTGAGAGAGTAGAAATTATTAACCAAAGGTTATTTGTTACAGTATCGATGAAAAGGAAGTTACCATCGGATGCAAAAAGTCGTTTTGGCAAAGAATTTTTCGCAAAATTATATGAGTTATTTCAAAGTGTTGAACAGGATGCCTGTGATCGGTTACGTCAAATGCATGATGAGGTAATAAATTCTTATATTTTTTAAGATATTCTTCACGAAAATTATGATCAGAAAATTATTTTAATGCTTCCAGGGATTTGCAAGTCATTTATAATATGGGAATTGTTTTTGATTCAGGAAAAATTAGGTTCATTTTCTTCCATTAGTTAAGGTTTTGATTGTCTTATTTAATCTTTAAACATTATTCAGTCAAGGCATTGTCACATTAGTAAGAGGTGTTTATAAGTTCACATGAACTAAGTACTTGTAGCACATTTTGCTTTTTTAATTACAGTTAGCCGCTTATTACAATGAACATGATTTGAATGTTATGTGGATATCGGATGACGAAGCCGATGATAAGGAAGTTAAAGCACCGTTATCGAAGAAAACTCATCAGGATGTTAATAAAGGTAATGGAATCATATTTCTAAACAATTGTTGAAATTTTTATTGTTAATCTTCATACATTAGTTTAGCTATGCTTTCTCGTTTTTGATTTTTATCTACATTTGCTAGCTTCTTTATTTCATTATAAATTTTATATGTGATCGATGGTTAGTGGATTTTCGTTTTACAGTGCGTGACTGTGCTTTTCAGCAAAATTGAATAAACCAGATGTTGCTGAAAGCACCTCGATTTTTTTCCAAATCCTTTATAGTAAAGAAAAATTCTTGTAGGTGATATTCGCTCTGTAAATATTCCGCGGTCAAAAGTGGAAGCTAAGGAAAAACTGAAAATGAAATCAAACGCCAAAAATGTGAGTGGATTCATTTTTATCGGTTATAGTTTACCAAAGTTTTTTCTTTATTAGTTCTTGTTTTGCCTTTTTAAATATAAGATTTTCAGTGGAATTCAAATTCTTAATGCTTTCAGTCAGTGGTAAATACTTCACCAATTCCAACATCATTGTTGTTTTCCCAGTTTGAATTAAGCGATGATTCTGATGACAACACTTCCCGGAAATTATCCGGATCCCAAACTAAAAATTGTAAGGTAAGTTTATTAAAGAAACTATCAGCGAAGAGTCCGACGTCAGTGGCTTTGATTACTGTTCGATGATGTTAAATAGTATTTTTTAGCACCATTGTTCGTCATTCTGTTATTGTTATTGCTCGTAATAATCATTACACGACGTTTTCTAATATACCTTTCTACAATCTCATTATTTCTACAGATTTGTTATACATGTACTGGTGTAACGAGTTCTCCAAACAACATGATCTTGGATTGTGAAGAATGTGGAAAAACTGTACATCAGAGATGTGCTCGTCCTGAAATTACGACTTCACAAGCCAAAGATCCACGTTTCCTATTTGTTTGTAATGATTGCAAAGACCGCGAAGTATCAGTTTATTATTTGAATTTACTAAAGTACTGCGCTCTAATCATTTAGAAAGCATTGTACTCTGATTTAAATTTGGATACTCTAAAATAATCGATTCATTTCATCTCGTTTTTGTTAAACTGTAAACATATTCCACATTCTTAGCGCGGCTTAAGAGTGCTTATGATATGAGCTCTCTTGCACTACCTCGAATCATTTAATCATATTTATAATTGAAATACTACAATATTTACGGATAATTATATATTGAAAAGTAAGATCCTGCACACTGTCTTATTATTGGTTATTTCAGGACGAGAAAATGGGGTCAAGTTCGAAGTCAATTTCCAATTTTAGAAAGGTGATTTTTTTTTAAAGAAACTGCTGATAAGAAGCCATTTAGAGTGTTAGATTTTAATTTGTTAAATATTTCCCAGAGTACGATAAATTCTCATGCTAATTGTAACATGTAGTCATTAGAAGGAATAAGGATAACAAAGTGAAATAACGAAATCAACACTAATGTCATTTCTCATCAATCATTCAGTTGCAGAATGACAAAGGAAGCATGCCAAAGTGTTCAGAGGAAAGAATTCAACCTCTAAAATCAGAAAACGATATCTTAATAACATTCTCAAATTTCGCTGCTAAGAAAGGTTATCATTCCTTCACTAATCTTAACATATTATATTTGGGCGCAAAAATCTCCTTTATTTTGATTATGCATCTTAGAATTCCTTCTTACTTTCTGCATTAACATCATTTATCGTTTTATTAGTGTGGCAGCATTTGTTTGGGTTCAAAGTCAAATTTAATTCCAGTCATATTCCAAAAATTAAAATTTGGTAAAACTATTTTCTATTCATTTACACCTCCATATGAAAAATGCCTTTTAAAATATTTGATGATTATTTCAGCAAAGAAATCCGCGTCATCAGGAATTGCTGGTGGTTCTAATCCGCAAGTTGGCAGTGTGACAATGAATAAAGTACTTCCTTCCTTTAATGCCAAGGATCGGAAATAAATGATCATAAAGTTTCAAAAAAAGAATTTTCAAATAATAGGAAATGGAATTCCATGCACTTAAAGTCATGTCTCGCTCTTCCCAATTCAGTTTGCATAGATAGTGCAATATTTTGTGGATAAATGTTTTGCTGTGATTTGCGTGATGAGTGGCATAATAATGTAAGAATTGCAATAAAGTGAATAATCCTAATGTGTGAATGAGATGGATTGAATTACCTTTCATAGGCGTGCAAAGCATGAAATTAGAGAGTCGGCAAAACAATCCTTAAAAGCTTCGCAGAGATAGTTCAAATTCAGGAAAAAGACAAAGGAGAGGAATTCTGGCATAGAACGGAAAAGCATTTAGGAGGTAAATAATTCCGGAAAAAGTTGGAGACAAGCATAATTCAAGACCGGATCAATTGAAATAAGAGAAATTCAGAGAACGATTTACACTGAAGAAAAGGATAGTCAATCAAAGAGATTTCAAGTTACAATTTCGAATGTTTTTTCCATTATCCTAATGAATTCTCAAGAGGCTCTGAAAGTATTCAAATTAGTACTGCCATATATACAGATTTACGAGGTGTACGAGTGAGAACTATTCTATACCCTATTTAATGACAGTATTTTACACTGGAAAATGGAAGTCAAAGAAGTTATTTCGGAAAATTATGAATTTGATTTGAATTTTTCTTCGTGCTGTATGTTTAAATCTTTTAAGTTGCCCATCACATAGTTTTTCACACAACTGCGTTATTATTGGATGTAACTAATTATGAATTATTGTTATTGTTAGCTTGGCTTCATTGCATTTTTTTATTCTTTTCCACTTTCATCGCAAATTCCTTTTTGTCTCTTCTCTCACCATTTTAGGAATTTACTGAATGGGAAAAAATTAAAACAAACAAAAACACGATGAAATACATATACATACACATGCATACACACACACATACACAAATACGTACACACACACACACACACACACATACACACAGACATACACACACACGCGCGGTGCATATGTATGCGACTACAAATAGATTTTTTTTCAATATTTCATTACTTTACTTCTCTCGCTCTCTAATCCATAATCTTGCTAACCTCATTAATCTTTGACCTTCGCTAAAATATATTTTAACGCTCTATTCAGTTCTTGTCTCGTTTCCAAATGGAAGGTGTAATGATCTGTCTGTTTGTAACTAAGATGCGTAAAAAGCGATTATTTGCTGCGTATGTTTTTGGACTAAATACTTTATTCGGAAATGATATTTGGCCAAGTACCTCATTCGAGAGGGATATTTGACCAGTACTTTACTAATGATTCCTTTAAAAATCTGTATAATCAGAAAGAAGAACTAAGAAGTTGAATGGGTGAAATTTTGCTGAAGCGCAAATAAAATATTTTGTCACATATTTAATACTTTAAAATACGTATAATGACGATGAGTAGCGTGTTATGTAATATTTAATTTATATACATGCGCATTGCTCATAGATGTGACCAATCTTCGATACTATTTTTCTTTTTTCTATGCTGCTTTATTTTTTAAGATTTATTGATTGAATGAATACACAATGAAATTAAATATTTCGTGTGCAACGAAAATTTATCCATTAGAGATAGACATTGAACAACCTCCGAACAATAAAGATGATCATCAAACTACCTGTAAGTGAATGTTTTTGTTACTTACTTATCCTAGCTATATCAAATCTTTATAGAGTCGTTACATGTTTGTGAGTATTTTTTAAGTATTCAATGTTAAGTGGATTTTCTGATGCTGCGGTTATTTGTAACTGTAGTCGTACATATAATAAATGGTTATAACAAATCCTATAATTAAAAGTACATCAGAAAAGTGGTTTCCAAGAAATAAAATTAATAATGATAAGTAGCAAATGTTTTTTCATTCGGTACTTTTGTCTGTTTGGTAAGCTTTTCTAAGTGACTTCTTATTGAGATTACTTCTGTTGAGATTATTTTTTAATGACCATTATAAGTTTATTTTTTTGACAATATTGTGTTATTTTAGTATTAGATACTTTGAAGAAATATAAATACAATGTATCCAGCTTTTTTTGATGATTTTAGAGATGCACAGAATAGGCATTACGTAAATGTTACTTTATCTCGTCCTTTGAGACGTTAAGGATTTTTTTTTTTTTGGGTCTGCTAAAGTCTGAATAGTTTTTCAATTATAGCAGCTCAAGAAGACAGTACTGTTAATACGAATACAACCAATGCGGAAAAGATCTCAACATTTGGATCACTGAAACAGCAAATATGTTCATTGTGCAATATCTGTCCGAATGCTTTAAAAATCGTTCACAGAGGTATAATACTTTTTCTTTTCAAATCAAAATGAATTTTTTAAGAATTTGATTATTAATATTTTGAGGTATACTGGTAATAATATTACCATCAAAACCGATGAATTAATCATATGATGGTATTAATATTGAAATGTTAGGAAAAGAATTGCATAATGCAGAATTTTCATGTTTAGGACGTATTTTAATGGGTGATAATTCCACTCCGCTATCATCTTTTAATTTTAAAGAAAATGATAAATTACTGGTTCTTGGTAAACCACCGACAACAGAAACAGATGTTGGATGGAAGGTTTGTTATATAGAGAAGCGTTTTTATTCTATTATAAGATTAGCAGCACCGACAAGTAGTTACTAGAAATGGTACGCTTGATATTAAGGTATATTTCGCTAACATCGTGTACTCATTGGAAGTTTATCTATTTTTTGTAATCTGTGATAACGAATGAGACATCCTTATTGCACTCATTAGAATAGTAAGTTTTATTTTTAGTTTAAAATTATCCAAACTTGTCCATTTTTAAAGTTACTGGTGGATTTCGAGCGGAAGCATACTGTGGCTGTATCTAAAACATATGCAAAGAATGAAAATGATCTGACTCAGTTGGAGAAAAACTTTTTGAAAGGTTCTGCAACTTGTTCGCATAATCGTTTGATGATTTTCGGAAATAACTCAACATACTGTAGAATTTTGTTTTTTATTTGTTTTTGATATTAATTAGTTCTCACTTTAGCTTGCATAATACTTTACCTACTATTACTTATATTTTATCAATAAGCTGATATAAGAGGATGTTTTTCAGAAGTTTATTATAAACATGAGTAGAATAAATAAGCGAAAAAAATATGGAGTATATACCATACTTTTTTGAAAATCAAAACCTATAGATCCTGAGAGGCGAGGATATATAATGGGAATGGATAAACGCTTGAAAGGATACGCTGAAAATTGTATGAAACTCTTGGAAACTCTTGACGGTTTGCAAATCAATAATAATAATACCGATGGAGAACAAGTGATTTTTTTTTTTGTAAACAAAATTACCAGAATAGTACCTAAAATATGCACATTTTATTGCAAAACATTCGACTAGGATGTTTGCAATAAAAGTAATAAATTAGTGGATACACTGTACATGGAAAAAATACGATGTCATCAAGCTTGCTGTTCTTGAAGTTATTGAGGTGCTGCCCTGAGCTTGTTATCATAAGTTTTTTTGAAGACTTATTATCATAAGTCTTCACTGGTTGTTTTCTTCCATCTGCCATATATGTTTCATTGTTAATGCAAACAAATAGTTTTGCTCTTTATTTCGGGTTTTACCGAAAAATGAATGATATTTCTTGACGATGCTAAACACATTGAATTGATTTCTGTATATATAATTTTTGAATATTCTAAATTGGCAATTTAAAGGCTCAACGAAATCGCGAAAAACGGAAATTCTTAGTGGATGGACTACAGGACGCACTAAATAAAAATGATAAACTAATGGCACGACTGACTGATTATCTAAATCAATGCGAACATCCTGAAACATCCTGAAGATGCTTTATGGTTGAGAATAACTGTTTCCACTGGAAAATGATCTAATTTTTGAAATTATATTGGTAGTTTTTTTTTTAATTTATGGCTTTTTATCAAGAATTTAGAATAGAACTGTCTCAGGGTTGAATGCTGTGCAAGATTTTGCAAATTTTCTATAATTTGCTTTTCACTAAGTGATGATTATATTTGAATTTTTAGCAAGAGTTGTCAACTTTCTAGTTATCTTATCAGAAAATATACTGCGGAAAATGATTATAATTTGTAATTCTTTTCTTGTATTTTTAATCTGTCGTTCAACACTTTATAGCAATCACTAATATGTTAATCATCATTTCGTAAATTAAAATTTGGAATTATTTTGTCTTTTTTTTTTTCATTTTGGTCTATTGGAAGAATTCCTAACATTTCTTTAAGTGCAGGATGCGACCCAGTGTAGTAAATTATACAGTCTGTTTGTGTGCTATCATTGGTTTTGTAACATGTTTTATTTTATATACTTAACTTTTTAGTTCTCGAATTGTGACACTTTCTATCCAGCTCTCCATAATCGAAATGGAGTAATATAATAGTAATGGATTATTATTTTACTCTTTGCTTTTCTTTCTTTTTAGCTTGTGTCATAGTGGATTAAAATTTCAATAATTGTTTTTGTGAGCAATATTGCATTACCTTAAAATACAGATAAATTTTGTTAAAATTGAGCTCCCTGCATTTTGCTCATTCGTTCTTCACCGTTAGTCGAGTGTATCTTAAATTTTTGAAATGCGAATCCACCGTAGGAAATTTCGCGAATAGTTTAGAAACGTGCACTTTGGAAATACCGCTATTGTTTTTCATAAGTAATTTCTGAATCGTTGCATGATGATCGTATTGAGCGGAAACCACCATGTCGAAGTGGCACAGGGAGAATGGCCAATGACTAATGATGATTGGTGTGTTGGAGGTAGTAGTGGTGGTGGGAGAGAGGTAAATGGGTGGGCGGGTGGTGGAAATTGGTAATTCTTGGAGGTGTTGCGCATATGTGGGTTATGTATGGTAACGTATAGATGATTGGAGTAGTAAGTTTGAATTAAAGCATTTGCTGTGTAGGTTATGGATGAATTGGAACAGCAGCGACCAAACGATACGACTGTTATTGGAGTGCAGGCAAAAATGGGTTTGTTTTCGGAATATTATTTAATTATTTAATAAATTAAACAGAGGTATTTCCTTGTTTATTGTATTTTTTTTCATTTGTTTTTAGAAAGTAATGGTACTACGGAGCCACACGTTACGACAGTTCCTGTTACAACATACATGCCAAGCGAAGCTCTTGTACCAATGCCTGTTCTTCCTCAGTCTGGTGCTGTAAGTCCTTCATATTTCAATTTTTTTTTTATTTTCGTTTCGTTATTTTTGTTAATTTTATCTTTCTCCGAGACTTTTTTATTTTGCTTCAATAAATGCCAAGCAAAGCTCTTTACCAGTATTGGTTCTTCCACAATTGGTAATTATTATGTGAAAAAATTGTACAGATGGAAGTATGTGCTATTTTTGAATATTGGATATTACTGTGGTAAATTCGTCAGAAAACTGTAAATGGGAAATAGGTTGTAATACCGGAAGTGGATGGTAAATATTCAATCAGATTGATTGGGAAAATCAGGTTATGATGGAATCATTATAGGAGTCCAATTTCTTGAGATAAATCAAAAAATATCATGCCAGATCACATCCTGCTATTATTATTGTGATTTTTTTTAAAAAAATTTGTCTCCTTTTCAAGATCATCGTTGGACCTGGAGCTAAGAAGGAGGCTCAGCTACTTGGTTTGGGCCTTGTAAAACTGCGCAGCAAACAGAAGGATTGGTTAGCAGATGCAAAAAAATATGCAAAAGAGCAGTCAATCAAGCAAGTGCTTCTCAGACAAACACTTGCGCATCAACAGAATGTAAGTGCAACTTGCGGAATATGTGTCTGGAAGTAGATTATCTAGATTATGGACAAGTCAATAATGTTTTGTTGCTATTTTATGTTTCATAAAATAGGTTAATCTAAGAATGAGTTGTTGATAATGTGCATATAAATCTTGCTTATAATAGAAAACTGATTCTGGAAATTTCGAGAGTTCAATGAACACACGTGTGAATACGGAACTCTTGATGACTATAAATTTCCACGCAATTTGACGATCTTGTTATGATTATTATTTGTCAGCTGTAGTGGCTATTACGTTGTCGATTTATGACTATTTCATTAGCACTTGAATCATATTTCAGCAACAAAAAGTCGCGATGTATGCACAAGCTTTATCTCTTATGGCGCGTGTTTATATTGGTTCGATCAGTTTTGAAGTTCGCGAAGAAATGATAAAAAATGCCTTCGGTGTATTTGGTCCAATCAAATCAATTAATATGAGTTGGGATGCCGTTACAGGGGTTAGTTCATATAGACCCATAGGTTTGAAGTGGTAAAAAATATTGAAGAAGATGGAATTCATAAAATAGATTATGGTTTAAACTTTATGATTGTTGGCAAGAGACTTTTTAGAATTTTCTTTTATGAACGTGCTTTTATAATGAAGTGTTATGCTACAGTTATGTTAATTATTCCCAAAAGCAAAGTTGTTATCGACAGCTTGATTTGTAGAGCATTTAGTTAATACAATTGTACTGTTGTATTGTATGCTGTTATTATTTTAGCATCACAAAGGTTTCGCATTTTTGGAGTACGAAATTCCTGAGGCAGCGCTTTTGGCGCAGGAATCAATGAACGGTGTGCTGATGGGCGGCCGTAATCTCAAGGTTAATGTTCTAGTCAGTTAATTATCTTATTATCTTTTATTGTGTTTTCTTTTATAGTCATGGGCGAACTGTCATGGTTGTTCAATTCTTTTTCTTAAACAGATCTTTAATTCGAGGATTATCCTCGTTAAAATCTTGTTGAGATGTACAGGTCTTAGTTATATGTTTAAAAGGGGTAGATTAGGTAGATTTCGAGTATTACACACTGATCTCAATTTTGAGGTCGGGCGGCCATCAAATATGCCACAAGCTCAGCCGATTATCGAAATGGTAATGCAAGAAGCGAAAGCATATCATCGGTTAGTATACATTGTCAGATTTAGACATTTATGGCTGCTTTTTTGAAATTTCGTTCGTCATAATCATGGTATCAGCATCTTGAATAATTTTCGATTATTCACGATAGTTGTCTGAAAGCTTTTTCAACAAAATTTCCTTATCTCTGAATAGTTTTATAGGAGATACATTGAGTATTAGTGTATATAGTAGGATGCTTCAAACATCTGACTGTCATTTCATTCCATTTAGCTCCTTTTTCTAGGGTCTATGTTGCATCAGTTCATCCGGATCTCTCAGAATCTGATCTCAAAAGTGTATTTGAAGCATTTGGCGAGGTGACGAAATGTCAGCTAGCCAGAGCTACAGGACCGAATGCTGGAAACGGACATAGGTAAAAAAATGCATGTTATTAAAGGCATTATATTTTGCTAGCGCGTTATTCGCGATATCTGATTATGTTGTTACGCGTGTTGCGCCGATCATCTTGCAGGATGCAAAATCATTGAAATTACTTATATTAACTACCGTGTTTCTAGTTGAAATTTAAGATTTCTTACTGGTCAGCTCAACTCTTCTGAGATAACATTACATTCAAGCATTGTTTTTTTCTTTCGTCCTAGCAGTTTATTGTAAATTTGTCGAATAAAGTGTGGGTAAAGCATTATTTTCAGAGGTTTCGGCTATTTGGAATTCAGTAATGCTCAATCAGCAAATGAAGCCATTGCCGGAATGAATATGTTTGACCTTGGTGGACAGTATTTGCGTGTTGGAAAATGTATCACGCCACCAGATGCGCTAACATACATCGTTCCCACATCTGCTGTGAATCTGCCAACAGCTGCAGCTGTTGCAGCTGCTGAAGTGACTGCAAAAATTCAAGCGGAAGAAATGACTGCAAAAAAATCACCTGTTAACACTGCCAGCTCATCTCCAGTAAGTTAAAAAGAAGATACAATTGTAATATTTTGTCTCATGTTCTTTTATTTAGCCGTGAAATGAAATATAATCCATTCATCTCAACTGATTATTTAAAGCATGATAAGTGCATCCTTCTCGATACTAACATTATCCAATATTTTGGATTCCAACATGATGGGGCGGCCGAATGTGAAGGGTGGATACGAGATCAAACAAAATTTACATTCGTAAAGTTCATTATTTTTATAGCTATCAGGAAGTATTGCGGTTCGGCAGAGCTCACCGCAACCGTTTAACATGCAGGCAACACCACCGGTAGGTGTTGCAACAGTTCCTCCTGTTGGAATAGCAACCGTTCCATTGGTTGGGCTTCCAACAGTATCACCAGTAGCAGCAGGAAAGCCATATTCCTCAACGGTTGTTTCCCTAACACCTCCGCCGTCTGCTGTCGTTCCTACGCAGGTAACTATTTTTTAACATAAATGAATTTAAAGACTTATTATCATGTTGTGGAAGATACGAGATGAATAAGTTTCACAATGGACAAATGGAAACAAATCCTAATGCAGATTCTAATAAAATCTCGCGAATTTCAAGTATTTGGAAGATCAAATTCTTTGAATTATTTGTTGTCCAGCTCATTTTGCTTTTTTTGGAGATTTCAACGCCACCTCCACCTGTTGCAACACCACCACTTCCACCGGGACCACCTCCAGGTAGCCGTCGGGGATTTGGCGGCTTTGCCTCGCAGACACCACCTGTACAAGTTGTTAGCATTCCACCACCACAAGTTATAACATCTATACCAGCACCGGCCAGCACGATTCCAGTACCGCCACCGCCTGTAAGTATTGATTTCAAGAATTTCAAGAAAAATTATTCACTATATTACAACGGAAAATTTTGTAATAAGTTTACTGGGCAAAGTTAGATTTTCAAAATATTACAAACCCTACAGGTTCCTTCAATGCCACCGCCTCCTGTAACGTTGTCGTCTACGCAATCAGTAATATCGAGGATAAACATTGGCACTGCAACAAATTCTTCTGTTGAACCTGCTACATTTGCTCCTCTTCCAGCCAACATTGCTCCTGTGGATCGTAAAACGTTAGTTTTCGAAGTCACTTGAAATTGAAATTTTTAAAACAGTATGGCAGATATTGTTTGTAGGATAAAATGTTGCGTTTTCTGAAGCGAAGTGGAGAAGAACCGATTATCGAATGAGTTTTGATTTAGGATAAGATTGCACAACCTAACTCAAGTGACATGCTATAAAGAAATGAACGAAAAAACGCGCCGAAAAAAGGATACTAATAAGAATGAAGGATTAATCTCTGAATGGAAGAGAAGGACGGTAGATCTCAGAAAAATTTTGATAAATTATCAAATTTAGGATAACTAGTGCTGATGGTATAATGGACCAACTTGCGATTGGTCATGCATCGACAAGTGATTCCAGTAGCATGGCTTTGGTTATTTCCGACAATTCCATACCAAGTCGACGTGATTTGCAGAAGGTTAGTGGGACTGGTAAAGAAAAAGGATCAAAATCGGATGAAAAATCATATAAAAAGAAGAAAAAGAAGCCGGTATCAGTTGCACCAAAAGGACCACAGGTTTGTTCATTTTTGTTAGCACAAACCTCGCGTTTATCTATTAAAACTTCGTGTATTCATATGAAGTATACAAATTTATTGCTGTGTGCAAAATTTTAATGTACAATTGTGTCGAAATAGGCTTTTTTGATTTTGATTTTGTTTTAATATTTAACCTGCGGTAAATATTATTGCAGCTCAATACCCCTCAAGCACTAGAAGCAGCAAGTCGAGCTGGTGAACTCAATGATCAGATGGCTGCACAGAATGCTAATTCAGATGATGTATCGTTAGCTGCTCAAGAGGGCTTAGAAATTAGAGGTAATAATTTCATTATCTCACTAAAATTCTGATTGATTGACATTTTTTATAAAAACTTTCCATAAAGTCTATGAATTTAATTAGCATTTTGTTCTAGAGAGGCTCGGAACTCGATGCTTGTGGTGTAGTGATCTGGTTCGTTGGTTGTATAAGTTATGTCTTGTGACTTTTTTGAACTAGTTCGTTTCGAAACATACATATCCATTGTTTAGGAAATGATGCAAGGCATTTACTAATGCACAAATTAATGCGAACAAATCGATCAACAGTAATAGTGCTGAGAAATATGGTGACGATTGAAGAATGCGATGATGAACTGGAGGGTGAAATTCGTGATGAATGTAATAAATATGGCAAAGTTCAAGAAGTAAGGAACACCTTAAATAGTATGATAGCGAGAGCTGAATGGTTCTTTTAGTACGATTTAAAATTTCATTTCTTTAGAAAATAGTTGAGATCTGTTTTTAACATCAATGGATAAATGTTTGATAAATATAGAGATGCTAAATGATTTCACTTTTATTGCTAGCATTTTTATTCGTCAGTGAATGTCATTCTTTAAAAGTATTACCATTTCAAAGTTAACTGTGATAGTATTTTTCAGGTAGTAATAGCTCAAGATCCAGCAAATGGTAGTGTGAAGATATTCGTACGGTTTGATAACTCACAGGAGGCCGATACAGCACGACAGGCGCTGGACAAACGATATTTTGCTGGTCGTGAAATTTCGGCTCAGAATTATGATCAGATACTGTTTGATCATAACGATTATTCAGGATAAAAATTAGATCTAATTTAAGAATTATGGGAAATGTTTGTGGAAAATTTAATGCCTCTACCGAAGAGTTCGAAATATTCTGTACTTTTGAAATTCTGCAGAATATAGGATATCTAAGCAGGGGAAAGCGTGAATTATAGCATAGTGGTTACAAGATTAGAGAAAGCACAACGATTGCTGTCATCGGAAATAAAATACGTGAGTAGGACAAATTATTGTTCTGGTCAATTCATTGCTTTGTTCATAAATTTTCGATTGTTTGTTTGTTTATTTGTTTCCTTGTTTACTTAAAATAGTTATCAATTGCTTTTGGTGATCTTTGTTGATGGTCCAGCAGAAATAAAATGAAATATTTCCATAATGAGTTGTTTTTGATTTTCTAACCGAACTTATCGGATTACAATGAATTATTAATTTAACAATGAATAATAATATAATAATTTATGCTAGATATTAAAGTTTTTATTGAACTCTTTCTTCTCACAGAACTCTGAGAATTGGTATTCTTTTCTCTCCTATTAAAGTAGCCGTATCATTAAGATTTAGGATAAGTTTTGCTTTTTTTTTTTTCGAGATTTCACGCTGTACAGTACGAAGAGGAAAGAGGTCAGGGGAGATATTTAAAGCGAAAAAATAGATGGAGGTGTAATCTTTTTAATAAAATGGTTCGGATGTGTTAGAATAGAGCAGACTGTTGTACAGTCACTGCTCCAAGCAGGTTCCCACCTGACATGGTATCTTCGGTTTATTATTTATTACTTATTCCTTATCGCACTACTATTTTTACAGTATTTTTATCATTGATTGATATCAATTACTGATTATTATTTTGTCATCACAGTTCTTTATTATTGACAATTAACTTCAGATAATAATTTTCTTCTTGATCTCCAAGTTATACTTTATTTGTCATAAAATCAAGTCGAAAATTCGTATTGTTGAAATGATTCAGTATTAGTTAAGCGATTATTACTGAGAATCATTAGGATGAATGAAATTAACGATGAGCATTCTGTGTCTGATATTGATACATTCTGTTTTATCGTTTCATTATTGTGAACGACTGTTTTTATATGAGAAAAAAATTTTCAGCAGACAATTGGCGATGATATAGCTAGCATATGTAAGATACATTTATAGCTCCGAAACCACCGCTGTCATCGTTAGTAGTAACTATTTTCCCAAGTAAAAAAATTATAGTGGTAATATTACAGTATTATGATTATGATTAAACTTGAGATATATAATAGATTTACAAGAGTGTAAAAATTGTACCTCTGATCAACTGGCAGTATCAGAAGAAGGTTTAGGTAAATTTAAAAATTCTCACTGAATCGAAATTCCGTTATCTTGTTGCGTGTAAGTCATTGAATTTTCGTATATTTTTGCATTAATGAAATCGAAAATATAACAATAATTGTTGAAGGAATCATTTGAATCATGGCAACCGCAGTTCGCGGATGTGTATTTTGTAGTATTATACATGGCCAACGTGACAAACATTTGAAAGCTTCCGATAATGTTAGTAATCACTTGTTAGGATTTTTACAAATTATTTATAATTTGAAAAAAAGCTAGCTGCTGAAAAAATGTTTGCAGTTATGACAATTTATTGGTATAATTAAAAATAATAAAACAGTTACACATCGGATAGGTAGTCCCGTATAAAATTTTAAAACATGTAGCTTCTCCTTTAAGGATAGAATGTCCACTCATTAGTAAGATGTCGGCAGCTTTTCTTGACAGTTTTAATTTATATTATTTGATAAAATTATGTTTCATTTTAAATTATATTCTGCACATTATAAAATTATGCTATGTGCAGTTACTTTTGACTTGTTTGTTTTATCTTTGCAAAATCTGTGTAGTTGACTTTGGGATACGATGTTTAAGGCGGTGGTAGTTCAAGATAGATCACCACATGCACCACATCATTATCTAATACTCAGCAAACTGCATATCAATCAAGCAAGTGATTTGACAGTTATTGATCTTCCTCTCGGTGAGATATTGAGTTTTTAAACAGCTGTTTTATAAAATAACGCTGAGATACGCTGCATAGTTTTGTCTTTTCCTAATATAATTTTTGTGATCGAAGCACAAATTTTATGATTTTGATTGCTTTTTCAGTCAAATAATGTGATAGAATGCTCATTTATAAAGGTTATACCACCATATTTAGCTTTAGGTTTAGTAAAGTTTTTATCTTTCTATGTTTCGACATCGAAAATTAACAATTTGGAATTTAGAAGTCATGATATAACTTCAGAAGATTGTATACCAATCATTGTACCAATGAGATGTAACTTTTTCGTAATTTCAAACATGTTTTAGTAAAAGAAATGGATAATCTCGGACGAAGTTATCTGCGTGAAACGTTGAAGGAAAAGGGCGAGGCTGATACTGTAGAAGATTTGTTACGAATGGGCTTCCACTGGTCAATATTTGTTAGTGTACGCCATCTTCATATGCACCTGCTGTATCCGACGCAAAGGGTATACTAAAATTCGACTATACATTATAAGGAGATAATATACAAACATGTAAAGTACCTTCAATGTATACATTTTTATGTAGAATCCAGTTATTTCGTTTTAAATTGTTTCGAAAGCCTTAAAATCTCATTATTTGCAGATGAATTTTTTTTATCGGGCAGTGGTATTTCGGCCGGGACGATTTTTCCGTACAACAAAAAATATTATCGACAGTCTGGAAAAGAAGAAAGTTGCTGATAGTCGTACGAAGAAAATCGTGAGGAGTAATACTACAACTGCAGATGATTCACCTGTAAAAAACTTACCAGATACAACGTAATCCTTATGTTCTAATCTCATGTAAGCTAATCGAAAATTTTGCAGCTAATGATTTCAGATAATATTTTATCTGAAATCACTAGCTGCAAATGATGATTGGAAGTAACAGAACTTGAACGTCAGATAGTGTTTATTCGGGTCATCGGGTCAATTTCCCTTATCT
>UPTC01000941.1:0-23047 GCA_900537255.1 Acanthocheilonema viteae | reverse complement strand
TATATATTTTCAATGAAAGATAATACCACTTTATTTATTGCTCCAATTTGTTAATTATTTGAATTACAATGCAAATAATTCCACGATTCGAAAAATTTGCCATTTGTTTACTTTGTCATGAAGTGGTGATAATCATACATCATGCCATCATCAAATTAAAAATTTTTTAATGCATCTCTTCATAGTTCACGAAATTACTGTTTCTTTGATGTTCCTGATTAATTTTTGCAATAAAATTGAATAATATAATGATACCTTGTTCAGCGCTTTCAAGCTTATTTGTTTCGAAATTTTATTTTCTTGCAAACTTCTTTTTTTTTTCTCTCTCTCTCTCTCTCTCTCGCAAAAAAAGCTATTTATTCTGGCTTTCGTCAAATCAACAACTGGACCCTTAATGCCACTCAGTATTTTTAAGTTTTAAAATAGTATCAATGGACAAAATCGGTAGACGAACTGG
Organism: Acanthocheilonema viteae; assembly: GCA_900537255.1. Lineage (NCBI taxonomy): Eukaryota > Metazoa > Nematoda > Chromadorea > Rhabditida > Onchocercidae > Acanthocheilonema > Acanthocheilonema viteae. Next base: position 22,590 of record UPTC01000941.1, on the reverse strand, counting down.
AACAATAATCTTATGTAGGCAATAATTGCTGTTAGAACAAAAAGTCAGTATTAAAAACATTCCTGAGAGGAACTTTTAATATCTCTACATCCTCTTCAAATGTCTCATTTCATCTTCCAGATCTTTTCTTGAAACAGAATGGTTATTTTTAAAAACTTTTTATAATCAAATATGACAAATTTTGTTCTCATAATTCAATGCACTATCAATTCGCATTATAGATGAAATGATCATACTCACCGTTTGCTCAGCCAAAACCTTATATGCTGAAAGCTAATCAAAAATATCAGGTGCAAACTTCACAGCTGACAAATCTATGAATTTTTCACTTTTGTAATCAAAACAAATAATTGTATCAAAACTACCCAAGAACTTTAAAAATTTTAAAGACTCAATGATAATTCACAAGTACAAGGGTTCTTTCTGAATGTATCAATAGCCTGGTTTTGTTATTAGTGAGATCGCAATGCCTTACCAGAAAAAATTTGTGTACACAAAATTTCATTAAATGCACCAACAAAATACCCCGTGGATTCTTCATATTTCTCCAGTCAAATACTTGATTTGATGCTTTCTAAATTCAAGATGAATGAAAAGTGAAGACTCATCATGACTGAATTATAAATTTCGACAATTTTTCTTTCTGGTGAATTTCCTTTCGGGATGTATACTAACAGTATCTGAGAAAAAGATCTTTTCTTAAACTGTGCAAGAAAATTGAAAAGCATGACATCATTTTAAAGCAATACAAGTTCAGATGATAATAAATGTAATTTAATAAATGTAATTAACATGATGAATGAACTGAGACCACTAAAATTAATGCTTAAAGGTTTCAAAATAATGATTTTAATGTGGACAAAATTACATCTGGCGAAATATACTATGAGATTTTGAAAGAGATTTTACAGCCAAGAAGTGATGATGATAAAATCTAATTAAATTGAATTCAACGGTGTCTTACCATCGCTTTCAAAAAATGAATTGAAAAGGAGCGAAGTGATCACAAAGCAATTCGAACAATCGAAGGCAACAAAGTAGCAGACTTTCATAATTTCCAAAAAAATCCGAAATAGTGTAAAATTTAAGCACTAAGCAGTTCAAAAATGCAAAGGTAATTAAGAATCATTTCATGTTTCACGTGGAAAATGAACCTTAAGAAGCACAGAAAAAGGGAATCTCATCGTAAAACATAAAAGTGGTCTCATTGAAAGCCAGAAATTTTGTTCCCCTGTTCAATCCTTCATACTTTCTAACAGAAATGCTTCTAATGTTGACTGATACAAATTAGAAAATTAAAACTTCAGAATATAAAGAGCGTGAAGCACAAAAAGATCAACTGAGAATGAAAACAAAAAATTAAAATGCACAAAATAGGTTATAAAAACGTATGTCTAAAAATTACACGACAATGATCTCTTGAAGTTAAAAAGAAAAAATATTGGATGAAACGTCATTTAATGCATAATATTAGTACTTGCATTTCTATATCCGTAAACTTCAACAGCATTTAAATTAGACCCGATGAATGGAATTACGGAAAGTACAACAGTAAAAATATCATACAGAAAGTATAAAACTGTTTAATGAAAGTTACATTATTCATTGAATTATACAAAGTAAAGCATAAATCAGCTTTTCGAAAAAGTGTTCTTGCATTGAAAATAATGCAAGACTTAGGGCGTTCCAATCAACATAAAACTTACCTTACGAAATCAAATGCCGTGAAAACAAAACGTCAGTAAAAATGAACAAGAATAGCCCAGTGATCACTAGGGAAGCAAAGTGAGGAACGAATTCTGTTCTGCCCTTCAAGCGAAAAATTCACTCTCGAGAAGACATCAGCACTAGAAATAGCAAACAATTGGAATAAAAAAACATATTTTTCAGAATTATGATTTATCTCTGACCTCATGGTACCAAAATATTGTGCTGATTAGTGATTTACATGATTGCTTATAAAAATTCAAAGTGATTTGCTGGTTATTGTTGAAAGATGACTTTTCAGCCCTACCAAAGCTAAATTATTTTACCACAGCTAAATTATTTTACATATAATTTAGCTGTGGAATTCTTTGCGGGGCTGAAAGACTTATAAATGATCTTTGAGACAGCTAAAAGTCTCAACACACCTTTTGTAGATGATGCGATCAAAACGACATCGGGCTTTTCCAGCAGTTTTATTGTCATTCAGCAAAGTATCCCAAGTAAATTTGAATTTTGTTTTCGACCCTGCAGCAATCCATGCATCCTCGAATCCAGGCGGAAGCTCGCCAATCTATATTTTAAGAGATATGAATGAAGAGAAGTGTTGAAAAATTCATTCAGGATATTTGAACTATTCTATGCCCCTTCCACCAAAAAGCAACTCGAACATAAAGTAGGAAAATTCTTTCACTTCCCGAAACTTGATACCTGAAAGTGATATAAGACCGGACACATCAGAACTACACAAGTATCTGGTATAAGTTTCTCTCAAAATCGGAAAAAAAGCACTGCACATTCCAACAAACGTGAAATCCCTTACTTCATTATTGCGAGCATTAAGATCACCTCCAAAAACGATAACAGTTTCGCCATCATCCCATTCAGTTAGCTGTTCGAAACATTCTTGAATTTGTGTCATTCTTATATCAGAGTGTTCTTTCATACTTTCAAGATGTGTATTTAGCAGCATAACTTTGTGCCCATGTAATGAAGTCTGAAAAAAAAAACTGCATTAGAACACTAAAAACGCAAGCAGTAGCAATTGTTGCTCAATAAAGAGTGTCATCTGAGGTTTTGCATTCAAAGCAACAGATAGAATCGGGATAGAGAAAATATGAGCTAACCCAGGAAGATCAGTATGTTGAATCAATTAAAAAATTTATTGTAATCAATTTTCATACCCAAAGAAATAGTATAAATTCAAAGCTCTACCGACCTCAACAAGCTGCATTGATCGACCCATTCCTGAACGTCCATATGGGACCGCTTTATGCGAGATCAACTTGATGAATGGTTTTAGGAGAACCACCGTAAAATATGGCAGATTTGGAGTTGCAACCAGGATACTGTACTCACCACTTAAATTCTTCCTGATTTGCGGAACCAAATCTGGTGTCATTTCTTGTAGAAAAACTACATCAGCAGAAACCCTTAATATCGAAAACGTTAAACAACAAGGATTACAACATACATACATAATTTTAACTTATTTAATGAACAAATCTCATGCTTTGAGTTGCACAGAGAAATGAAAATATTGAGATCATTCAGTAATTTCGTTATCTTTCGCGTGGTGACTCGACTGAAAACTGGCAAAAACTGGTTACGGTTGTGTATGGGTTTTCTAAATATTTTATGTTCTCTATCTAATCGATTATTAATCTATCAAAATATGCCAGAGATGTTTGCGTTTGTAGAGCTTTCAGCAGAACATCCAAATCTTTTTTATCATCATGATAAGATAGTCCGTTGGATTTCATGCAAAGAATGGAAATACGATCACAAAAAAGTGCAAATACCACAAACTTCGAAATTATGTAGCAAACTGCAGTAAAACGAATAGCAAGATTGTTTTCATCAAGACCATCAATGTTCCACGACATGATAGTAAGCGAGAAATTATCATCTGGTTTACTTTTAACAGAGTAAGATAATGATTTCGTTGAATTAGTTCCTCCTTCGGCTTCCAGCGTATGCGAGAAGAAATGATCCAATGCAGGCTAAAATAATAAGAAAGCGAATTGATAGTAAAAGAAATATGTATGCTTGATAAAGTTAATTATAGCATTTTAAGATTCAGTGGACATAAATACCAACAGGAAAGATAAATTTGAAAATACGCTTTAATGTGATGGAATATTATCCATTCCTCTATCTTTCTAAAATGACGACAGATACTTGCCTGTAATTGCCAGTTAAAATCCTGTAAAAAGAAATGCGCGCAAGCTTCATCCGTTTTGGTGATTTGAACAAACATTTTCATCGCCTCTTCACATTCTGCATTTGATGGTTCTATCTCCTGCAAGAAAACACTCACTGCAAATTACGAAAAATCATTAACGAATATGAACTGAAAGAGTTAACTGGGAACTGTGAGATGGGTCATGTGGATAAGCGGTGATGAAACGTAAAGATTTTCAACAAGATCACACGGATCGCAAATCATTCTTAACGATAGCACAATCAAATGTCAGGTATGACTGCACAACACATTCTACAAAGGGCCTTAGCCATTACCCTGTTTTACATCCTACTAAGTTTGTCGATAAGTTGGATCATTGAACTTCAACCATTACCACATGTAACATATTTAGCGTTGCTCTCTTGGCTTGCGTAGTTCATAACAATATGACCCGCTGTGGCACTTTTCCATTAATCGTTGTCAATTTCAAATGACAGGAAGGTGAAAGGTCAAATTTTGGAACAGTCCAAATTGACCGTACTCTATCTAAATCGAAAAACCAACAGAGACAAAGATAACACTATAAATGTCGCATATTAGAGACAAGTCAACAAGGAGAAACTTACAGGACTGCAATTCCTTGAATGCTTCTTTGATTCATCTTTTTGTGCACTCTTTGACGAACCAGCAGTATCCATTTATAGTTAATCAAGCGATTAAAAAATTACGACGTGATGATACCTAAAGTTAACCTTTAAATCTAAAAATGGTTTTAATGTTGTTGAAATATTGCGAGTTTTATACGTCTATTTTTCTTCCAATTTTTAAACTTTTAACAAATATTAAATTCCCGCCTTCTGAAACTGATAATGAATGAGGGGAAGGAGCTCGAAGAAAGAAGCTGTAAAGAATGTACTATAAACTGTCAAAACTTCATTCCCGCGAAATCTTTCAATAATATCTGACGCTCAATCCATGATAACAACGATAGTTGAGAAGAAAATAAGGAAACAATAAATTCTGTTAGACAGCGCATTTGATTTTTAGCCTTTTAACTACCAACCTGATGCCATGCTAATTTGAACCCGGGCATTTTTATAATTCCGGAATGGGTAGTGTTTCCGGTTTCATTAAGTGCAAAGTGGAGTGTTGGTCGTTGTTAGAATTGAGAAAACTTGTATGATCAATTAGTGAGAAGATAAATTAACCGTATTTGCGGTAAGATGGACTGATAAAATAATTAGAATTACGCTGAGTTAAATTAATTGAAAATTGCTATATGGAAAAAGAATAGGGTGAATGTTAGTTTTGAAGTGTAGACTTGATTTTTTTTAAGGATTAGCTTGAGGTATTATTTTTGAAGGAATGGAGATATTTTTTCAAAATTTTCATTTTTTCAATTTGTATTTTTTTAGATTTGTTTTTTAAAAATTTTATAAATTCTTGAATTTTTCATTTGTAATACTTTTATTTGTTGATTCATAAAAATTCCTTGGGCAGAATGTGAATTGACAATGTTTTTTTTTTCATTAGTTTCTAATAGCATTCTCCACTTGCTTTTTGAATTTTCGAAAATTTTCAAATTTCAAAGATTCTAATTCTTTTTTGTCTCGCACTTATTTCTCCTTCATGAATAAAAACTTCAGATTCACCAAATTATGTCCTACTGCGAAAAGAATGGTTGTCTTATTCTTCAGAAATGTGATTGCGATTATACACCAATGTATTGGTATGAGCATTTTTTGAGGAATAGATTTCATGAAATTAGAGCAGGCAACATCTTGGATCCGTTTGTCCTGTTCAGATTCTTACTTTGACTAAACCAAAATAGAAATATGTCATCTCATTTCTGTATGTTTGGAAATTGATTCTACTTATGCATTTGTCATTTAAATGCTTCATTTTCTCGTAAATGTAAGTGTTGAAAGTTAGCATAGCTTAAGGTAAATTATAATAGATCATATTAACTTCTCATAATTTATAGTGAAGAAAATATCTGGAAATTATGTAAGAAGGTATCAGCATCATTGGAAGACCTGAACTGCTGCAGTGTTGTATTCATTTCCAACAAAAATAGAATGGTAATAAACTATGCAGTTATTTGTTTCATAGATTTTTGCGTTCATATTTCATTACAATTAGGGATACGTTTTGTTTTAAAATTTGTGGGTTTTAATTTTTCATTCTATTTTTTCATAAAAATGTTCTGTTTTTTAGATAGAATGAATGCATCATTTCAGGTTCCTCTCTGGAAGCAACGTGTTGCTGAGACAGTGGGACGAGACTATGTGATTTGGGTTAGGATTAGTTTTGGGGCATATTCCTTATTTTAAAAATTCTCTCTTTTTGTATATTAGCTTATATGTACATTTGTGAGATTTGTCTGCTAATTGGGATGTTTGTTACAGGATTATCATGTAATTTTGTTATATTCAAAGTCGGGTTCAGTACTTGTCTATGATTTTGATACAGCGTTATCTTTTCCTTGTGATGCTCAAACATACTGGATTGAGACATTTCATCCTGAACTGAATTTGAATGCGAATTATCACAGGTACTTTTCATTTCTTATCGAAGGCACCTTATTATTTACCGAGAAAAAGTTGGGACTGCTGGTTGTAACGTTTAATGTTGGAGCTGTATATAATAGTTGTAAAAACTTCACATGAAAATAAGAAAAAGAAAACTTTGTCTATCATTTGTATGAAAAAGGTATCTTTTTTTGGACTTTGTTGTGTTGCAGGTATTTTCGAGTTATTAGTGGCTCACATTACTTACAGCACTTTTCTTCTGATCGAAGTCATATGCTGGAAACTAATGGGAATCACAAGGCATGGCCACCTTCTTGGCCTCCTATATATGACCCCGGTATCCTTAATGACCGGTATTTAACCGTCGAATTGTTTATGATAATAAATTTTATTGCTTGTTTATATGTTTCAGATATCGGCAATAATCTTCATAACTTTATATCTATGGACAGTCATTTATTGAAAGATATCAGTGAAGTATATGATGAAAATTCATTCAATAAATTTATTAATGAATGGTTAAGAAATGAATGTTGAATTTATTTATACGTGCTTGTTATATAGGTATATGTTTTCTTGATTTCATTTATATTCATTTCGTTTTTGTAAACTGCTGATTGGTATTTTTGCCTAGAGTGTGTTGTTATAGTTCGATTTTCTTTATTGAATTTGTATCGGTTAAAAAAGAAGAATATCAAGGTTCTGGCAGTGGATAAAAACTAAAACTTTTTATCATGATCTATAGCTGATAATTTTGCTCAGTATTCATTTTTTTTTTTGATTATTCGAAGCCATTGTCCAGTTCTTTTCTTTGGAAACACAATCCGATTTTTTTTTTATGTGCATCTCATTCTCAGGCTTTGCTCATTTTTGCTGCAATAGCGCGTTTTAGTCGTAAGATTCGGTACTGAATTTTATAGAGTTCAAGTAATTAGTCTTTTAATAAATTGTATAGTGCTGAACTTGAAAATTCGTTTTTCGTAATGCTGCCATAAATTATCTTCATATGGGACTTAAAGAAATTAACTGCAGTCGAATCTCAGGAGTTGTATCATTTTGAGTTTTGCAAAAATTACTTATTACTGATGTTGTTGAAACCTCAACCAATTTTGTTTAGGAATTAAATTGATAACGTCGCGATCGCTGAGGCTAAATTTCGAAATGGCAACCTTATTTTGTTATTTATTCTTTATAGGAAGGTCAGAAAATCTTCAGAATTATTCTTTAGATGCAGAAGTTTTACCTGTCAGCAACTATTTGTTCTTGCTTGTTGGCTATCTGTGCATTGACTGAAAATCAAATATTTTCAGATTTAAATTGAGACGTACTTTTACCACTTCATCACCAGCAAAAGATATTAAACAGTTCTGCGTTGATCTTGCGAAAAGAAATCTTATTTCCACCTCACATCCATCCAATTTATCCAGCGATGATTTCAAATCGGTGTCAACTCTTCCCAATGTTGTTTACGCAGGTAAAGTATGTTCTATGAGTAACTATTTTTTATTTGTGAGGTACCTTTTGTTTAGATAAATCTTGATTTGATAGTGAAGCTAAATCATTTATATATGTAGTTCTTTTTTTACAGCTAAGGTTGTTTCATTATTTCAGGATTTGACCCCACAGCAGAGAGCCTTCACATTGGTCATTTGCTAGTACTAACGAACTTGTTTCGAGCAACTTTACACGGATGTCATGCAGTTGCTCTGATCGGTGGAGCCACTGCTCGAGTTGGGGATCCAAGTGGTCATATTACAGGTGTTGTGATTAATATAGCCTTGCTTTTTATTTTTCAGAAGCAGTCTGTATTGTGTAGAAATTTCAGATCGGGTCATTATTCCGGATCACGAGATTGACCAATATGTTAGAAAAATTAACTCGCAACTGGTGAAGTTATTTAATAATTTCACAGAAGATAACATTCAGTCGAGCAAGCATCTGTCAATCGTCAACAATTCTGATTGGCACTCCAAGGCAAGAAAGCTTTCCAAAATAAGAAATATAACCTGTGTTTTTTATAATGACGACGAAATGTGCTCCGTTTTGGAAGTGAAATTTGGGGTCTGGAGAATATTTATGTCCCATTGCTTGTGATTGGATGAAACTTCTGCACAGTCACTGATATTTGATTTCTTGTAATTCACTTGTGTGCAATGGGTCTATATGTAGTTTTATATTTAATATGATTTAATTTACGTCGTATCATTTTTTGCAGATGAGCTCGATTCAGTTTCTGGAAATTTGTCGAGCTTTTCGATTAGGTGATATGCTTAGACTGGGAATGGTCAAATCCCGGATGCATGACGGGTCAGGTCTTTCTTGCACTGAATTTTTATATCAGATACTTCAGTCATATGATTGGTACCGCCTTTCGAGTGATTATAACTGCCACTTCCAAGTAAGGAGAATATCTACGGTTTATCATCGGGCAATAGTTTCATTTCACTCACAAATTTGAGAATTTACTTAGATAGAAGTAGGCTTGCTAGTAGATGGATTATATATAGGAAAAAGCCATGAATTTGATATGTTTCCTAAGAAAAATATACAAGTTTATTTTGCGTCATGTACAATATTTGATCGCTCACAATTATAGATAGGTGGTAATGATCAATTGGGCCACTTTGATGCAGGCTATGATTACATAAAGAAGAAAACTGGGAAGCGATCTGCCAGCATTTGCTTACCTTTACTTACTGATGCTCAAGGAAAAAAACTTAGCAAAACTTCAAAAGAAAGTAGTAACATATGGCTAGATGAACGAAAAACATCACCTTTCACCTTTTACCAGCATTTTCGTCAAAAACCAGACTCAGTCATAGTTCCTTTGCTAAGGTAAGTTAATTTATCTCAAGTTTCTTTCATCATTAACGGCAGTTTATCTGTTTGAGATGTCAAAACCTCTTCTTTCACCATGTCAAAACCTCTTCTTTCACTCTCCCTTATGCTTTAATATATAGTTTAGATGTTAGAGCACTAAATTTCCTGTACCTTTGTGTTACAAGGCAAACAGTCTACATAGGAATCTGGCAAAGGATCGAAACTCATATGGAATAAAAATTAAAGTGTACACTTTTAACAGTCCTGTTCTTTAGAAATCAGTAAATTCGGCTGCGAAATCCGTTAGGTTTTATCGTTTTATAGATACTTTTCCCTGCGAACTATCAAAGAAATCGAAGAAATTGAACGAGAACACCAAACAAATTTAGGGAAATGGATCGCTCAAGAGAAATTGGCAGAAGAATTGACGAAGTTTGTACATGGAAGTAATGGGTTGAAAATGGCAAAACAGTGCTCGAAAATACTTTTTCATGGTACTCTTTATTGGTCGCGTAAACATTAGCGTAAACATCAAGCGTTAATTGCACATAAACAAATGGTTTCAGGTTCTCTTTCTGAATGGCGGAACATGCCGACTTCGTTTATAGAAGAACAGTTTGGCAGCGCATCTGTGCAGCAGCTTTTTCGATCGAATTTTTCGACGATGGGAGAATTAGCCGATAAAGTACATAATGGTGAGGGATCTAGCATAAATAAGATGAAAGCAGGAGCTCTGAAGCTGAATGGAATACGGTTTACGAATCCTGATGAAGTGATTGATTTTGATAAGATTTGTTTGGATGGCAAAAATATCACACTTGTTTGTTGGGGCAAACGAAAATATCATTTGGTTAAATGGGTTGATTAATTAAGGCTTGTAATTATTTTGTGTTGTTTACTTGGTCATTGCTGTAATTATTGAACTTTGAAAACGAAAAAAAAGTTTTTGACTGATTTCCAGTTCCTCTTAATCGGCTTAAATTATTCGAATCATTTGTTTAAGTAATGACTTCGATTAATTGCTTGAAAAACGGCAATTTTTTTCATGAGTCAGAGATTTTTTTGTCCAATTCAGATTTAGAATTCGATGTTTTATATTCCTGAAACCGAACAAGAAGGAGAGAAGATGATACACCTTTTTTTGCAATTAAGAGTTTCCGAAAAATTTCAACTGGATAGGAAAAGTGATTTCAACTTGAGCAATTAAGATAAGTTATCACCGCAAGAAGTCAATAAGTAAAAATACTTAACTTCAAATTTGACACTAAACTCGGAATCCGTCCCCTTAATTTATCTTCCATACTGATTTACGAAGTGTGTGGGAGTCGAGCAGCAGAACAAATCTCAGATGAAATTCCCTGCAATTTACATCAAAATTCCCTTCCGTCCATTTGTGGCCCATGTAGTTTCACATTCTCAACTATCACCTGTCCGAACTTTGCCAATACGAATTGTAAAGTTCTGTAATTCAAATTAGGAATACCGCGAAATCTGTGCGTTATGTTTGTACGGTATTAGAATTCTCGGATTACATAACTTGGCTTTTCTATAAACTGAGGTTGGTAAGGTATGTATGTCTGTCTGTACATTGCTATTACTGGTAAGTATTAACTGATAGGATGCTATTAGCAAACAGTTATTTAAAATATGGGTCTCTCATTTCATACTTTATCACATTACTACATTTATATCAGAATTGCGTTTTTTTTTTTTTGTAATAGTCTGATAAGAGTTGAATGGTTACATTCAGTAATTTATATGTTAAAATAATTTGCACAGAAATATGGTGGAAAATATAGCAAAAAGTGAGGTAACATCAATGCTACATTATATGCCAGAGATTATTTGGCATGATCGAGAGTCCTTACTTTCTGTGGATTTTCAAACACAACACGATGAAGTCGGTTTTTATAAGGTTAAAGTTGTTCAGTTCGTTTTATTTGATCTCATTTATACTGCAGTTTAGCGTAGCTAGCTTCTGACTTTTTTCTGCATGTTATCAAGAATCAAATTTTCCTTTACATTTAATAAGCTTTTAATGATTTGGACCTTATAAATTAAGATGACAAATATTTTCTCATTTTTCTAATCATTTATTAAACTTGTCACTGTTGAACTCAAAAAGTCATTTTTACTAACATTATTCGTTTACAATTATTGCATTTATAGTTGGTAACGTGTAGCTTGCGAAAAGAAGTGCGAATTTGGAAGATGGATTTTCGGATGTTATCATTTGGAACTGAAGATCTTGGAGTATATTTCATTGCAAATTTAATTGGTCATCGTACGACTGTTAATGTTGCACGTTTTTCACCAAATGGTATTTTTTTCATCAGGAGTATATCGATATTGAAAATTTAGATTTATTCTTATCTGTCTTTTACAAAATTAAAGGAAAATTTCTTGTAAGTGGAGATTGCGATGGCTGTATAATCATTTGGAAATTCGATATAGACAATCCAAATGTAATACTTCCACGAGACGACGACTTCCCTCCAAATGTTGAGAACTGGATTAGATACAAAACTCCATTAAGGTAAGATGACTTGAATAAAATATTGAGTATTGCTGGCAGCTCGAAGTCTAAATCATATCTTTATTTTCCAGATGATGAAGCAGTATCTTTTTTTATGATTTACTTTCGTAGGAAAGACGGCCTTTAATTAAAGTTTATCTGTATCTTGCTTTGCGGTTCGGTACTGGTATCTTATGACATTTCCAAACTGTTCATGCTTTTCGCACTGCTACAATGAATTTTATTCAGTCACGATAGCGATATTTGTTCTTTATGTTGGAGTCCGGATAGCAAGCGTTTTGCCATTGTATCTAATGACGAATCTTTTGCAATATATGACGCAGATACAGGTGATATTCAGTCAAGTGTTGGTTTATTTCAAAAAACTGATTTTCGTATTAACGAAATTTTCATCGAATAAGCAAGAGCAACAAAGCTTGCAGAAATAAAGTCATAGCAATAAACTTATAAAACAGGTAAACGCTTATGGCAGATGAGGTCATTCCGACGTTTTCCAAATGGTGTTGCGTGGGACCCACGTGGAAAATATATCGCCACAATGTCCACTGATAGGAAACTAGATATTTTGTGTGGGAAAAAAGGAACTCGTTTAGTATGCATTCAAAATGTTCGCTTACCGGAAACGGCTTTGCGGAAGTCAACATTGACAGCTGGTGTAAGTTATAATTTGAATTGTTTCGGAAAATAAAGACAATCATTTTGTATCTGACCTGTGATTGATTATTAATTAAGTTATGCCGAAATTTCGTTTTTTTTTAAAAAAATAAGCTTTTTTTAGAAGTATAAATTATTTCACGATGATCAATTGATGTCCTTTTCTAGAATTCCAGATTTCTCACCTGATGGGGAATTACTGATTGCTCCAAGTATGTTTAAAATATCTTATTTTGTACTCTTTGTTAAATCAGGGGTTCTCTATTCTACATCATGTATGTAAAATGAGGAATAAACAGAAAAAATAAAATTTCTAATTTTAGTTTAACTTTTTAATTTCTTTCACGCGTTTTGTTTTCTGAAGTTATATATATGAAATTCCGGCCTAAATCATAAGATTTTTGCTACAGTGTTATGTTGACCATGTTATTTAGGTGGTATTTTGGAAACCGGTTCTTCCAATATTTTTGGAACCTATGTTTTTCGTCGTCGCGACTTACCGAAGTAAGTTTTATGGATGAAAAATCTTTTTAAATAATTACTAAAATATCCATGAAGTTTCTATTCAATCTCAAGGACATTTAAAATATATCTTTTATTACTTTTGGAAAATCTGATTATTTGACATTTTAGCATAATGTATTTTGAACTTCGTGGTGATGAAAACTATCGTTAGGGTAGCTATTACAGAGGTTACTGATGGCAAATCGGAGCTTTAAAAGTCGAACTAAACATTAAACATTTACGATATCATTTTCATTTAGAACTTTGTATCTACATTTTTAGAGGTCGTCCAGCTGTATTTATTCCTTCTACAAAAGCTACTTTCCGCGTGTCTTGTTGCCCCATTCTGTACAAACTTCATAAAATAGTCCGGAACCCTCTAAAGTAAGTTCTCATTTGCTGAAGTTACAACACACTAGCAAGATAAAAAAGTTTTATATGTTTATTCCAGTTTGCAGTTTGAAAAATTTCTTAACTGAAGCATATATTATTCTATTATTCCCATCCGTATCAAGGAGTCTGTTTAGACTTCCATATCGCGTTGTTTGGGCTGCGTTAACGAAGAATACTGTGTATATTTTTGATAGCCAACTCTGCAGATGTATTGCTTGTGCTACTAATCTTCAGTATGATACTCTCACAGATATGACATGGAGTCCTGATGGACGGGTTTTGATGATTTGTTCTTTGGAGGGTTATATTAGTTTTCTCAGGTATACTTTTTTCAGCTGTTTTACACATCAAAACAAATTTGGTTTCTGCCTTTCGTCTTCCGACAGCTCCATTGTAGTACGTGCATCTATTAGGATTTTTTAATCTAGGCATTAAGATTTAATTTGTACCTTTATATGATTCTTTAATTTAATGAAACACCTGTAAATTTTGTTTGTTTACTATCGTTCCTACATCTTGATTTCATATATGTTTGTTCGAACGATCTTATTCAGATTTGGCGAAATAGCACTAGGTGAAAAATACACTGAGGAAATATATCAACTTCCACCGTCGCCGATATTTGATCGAGACAGAAAAGGACGTAAGTGCGGTAAGTAATTCTGTAAGTTTTCATTTTTTAATCAGGTAATTCGAACCGTCAGTAAAGAGCTTCAAGCATTATGCCGTCATATTATGATGGCTTTTATAAGTTGGATGAAGTTTCTGTACTTTATGATCCTCAAAAAATTTCAGGAAGTTCCGTGATCCAATTGGATGAAAAAAGAAAAAAAGGAAGCTCACCACCCAATTCACTTTTGAAATTTTTTAAGAGAATGGCCGCATCTCAAGCAGCAAAAGCGGGAGATCAAACAAAGGCGTAAGTTTAGACTGATATTTGGATTACTGGTCACGACTACCCTCAATTATAATAATCAGAAAGATGATATTATTAACTGATAACCCTGGAGTACTTCAGTTTACTATACACTAGATATATTGTGTTTGGTTATGGCAATTACAGAAGTAAAGCTTTCAGTGGTACATCAGCGGTAGAGAACAAAGAAAAAGAAGATGCTACGAGCTGCAGTGATAAGCCTAGAACAGTTGTGAAGCGTCCTGGTATGTTCGACGACAATAAAAAGGAATCTGATGTTAAAACTGAGGACAAGAAACGGGCAAAGTTAATCACGTCACCGTTATAATTTGACGGGAGTTAGATATGCTATTATTTTGTTCATCTCGTTTGACAAAGCTTAAAATAATATTATCGTGAATTTGTTTTTCAAGATGTGAAGTACCATGTTTTATATGTGGCTTATATTCATTAATTATATTCTTGCCTGTTTTACTCAATATCCCTTGTTCTATCCGTACCGCTACCTGGCTTTTGTTGTTATCGCGTTGTTATGTTTCATAGGTTTTCACTTCGTTTTTATTTTCGACACTTGATTTTTTCTTTGTGATTTTCGTCTCATTTTCATGTTGACGTTAAAAGTTCATCTTAAATGGCTTTTAAAAATTTTCCATTTGGCAATTTCCATATTTTTTTTTGACAGTCCAATGAATTCTTCAGTTTACCCTTCGATTTGGTAGTCATTTAACCCTTTGATCTACTACTTTTCTGAAACGACTGCACTTACAACTGAAATAAGCTAGGTCCACCAATCTCCTTTTTCATTTCTGAAATCACCATTTATTTCCTCCTTTGCAACGACTATTTCTAGTAATAATAATAAAAGAATGTCACCATCGTTTGGCACTTTGAAATCAGCTACATCTACCAAAAAGGATAAGAATGCCTATTTTGCATTTTAGTGAAAACAAATCGCTAAATTACTTTCTAATCCATCCTTAGTTTGAACTGATCAGGTAGAGGCAACAAAGTGTGATTGAATTGATGATGTTCATTTATTTCCGGATAGATCCTAGAAATTATGTCATGATATTCTGAAACTTTTGAAATTTAACCACAAACATTCCTTAGAAAAATAAAATGATAATGGGAATAGGATGTAAGGGAATGCATAATTTCTTTCCTACTAATTTCTCAGGAATTAAATTTCGACATCAAGTTTCATACGTGACACAGTTTCATGTGATGGTTTATCTAATCGACGCATATCATCAGCTTAAACAAATTAGGCAGATAGTAATTAATATTAAATTTTCATTTTACGTTACAGGTTCCAAACCATATGTGATAATTAATCGTTTTAGCAATATCTAGCAATAGATGTAATTGGATTATTGATGTATTGGATTTCCGGTTTTTTTTTTGCTTTTCTGCCTGCTGATATCATTCTCGTCACAGTCCTGAAGAGTACTTCGGAATTATCTACAATCCAGTACATTGCTGTATCTCAGCTGTTGATTTTCTAACAAAAAAGAAAAAAAACTCATTTTAAGAGAAAAGGGGATAGACATTAAAAAAAGCATTTTTGATTTGAGGACTATAAAAAAAAGAACCAACGGAAATAATATCAATCGGAAAGAAAATGTTACCATTTTTTTGTTGATACTGTTCATTTATGATATGATTCAGGGAGGGAAATACTTCCCGAACCATTTGTGTCATCCCATATGCAATGACAATCATTCGTAGTTCATTATCTGCTTTTGGCATCCATTCCAATCTAAACTCTTTTTCCCAATAGTTCTCAAGAATTAAAAAAAAAAGTTAAAATTTGAAATTAATTGCATTATTATGTATGAGTAATTGTAGTACATCAGGTAAGCGGGAAAAATTTCTTAATGCTATCAATCATATCATTTATTTTATTCATTTAAGCATAGTACCTATTAGATAACTCTCTGCCATACCAGATTATACTCATTTTAGCAAAAAAATTTCCTAAATTAAAATTACTATCTCCAAATATATTGTTTTACTCTCATCGTTTTTAGTATTACAGGTGTAGGCTTTTTTATTCAAAACTTTTTTAACAAAAAAAAGAAGAAAATTCAGTTTACCGTAATGAATTTTCATCGAAAAATGTACCATTAGGTCGAATGAATGCATAAATTTCGTCTTCTTTTATGAATTGCCATTTTGCGCGTCTAATGAAACAATGACCACATAATGCGAAGAAATTGAAAATTGAGTTTGATACGAGTTTAATTTGACAACGATCACATTGATCAACATATGATGTGACTTGGACAATATTTGAGCATGGTAATTCCAAAAATTCGAATATTCGCATGCCTCAAATTAATTTTAGTAATGCTTCCATCTAAGTTTCGTCATTATTTTGAAATTCAGTTCTATCGTATTTATGGTGAAAATAATCGTTAGCAGCTTATGAGGAACCTGTTAATTAACCAATGAAGACCGTTAAGCAGGTGGAGTCTAAATTTCGCTTTCAAAGACTTCCATCCGAACTTTTTACCAAAGTGTTCAATTGACCTGATAATGGATGCCTGATTGTAGCTATCACAGTTCCACATTCTTCAGAATCGGAATCACCGAATGTGATCGAAAAAATCTTCTTGGTGCCTTTAGAAAGAATCATTTCCTCAGGATGTAAACTAACACTGAGTACAGCAACATTGTTTGCATCTGTTATTTTAAAATCAATCGGATTGAAGTTTACATTGTTTTTGATAATAAACCCCTCGACAGCTGCTTGAAGCTGCAATAAAAAAAAAACATAAATTATTGAAATTAAAATAAAATTCTAAAATTTATTTTAATATTAAATTGCGTGTTTTGTAAAATGGTTGCAATAAATCCCACATTATTAAATGCCGAAGAAGGAAAGTTCATTGTTTACCTGTTCATTGTTTGCTAGTCTTATATTAAGCATTTCATAATTTTGAAGTAATGGTAATGGATCAAGTTTTATCAGTTGTGGTGCCACTGTAGCGGAAAAACGTCTGGCTGTTCGTGAAAGTTGTGCTGTTAAGGAATGTTTTCTCGAACGATTTTTATTATGTCGATTTTCATCCGATTCCATATCTACCGTATAAAAATTGCTAAATTACAATGGTATTTAATACAAATTCGAAATGAAAAACGACGTTTCAACAGTTTGAAATAAAATTTGTATCAATAGTTCGGATGATTAGCAAAAATTTAGATGATAAATGAAAAAATGATTGTAGCGATATTAGCATCGATGAATGGACAGTGGTATTTAAGAAATAGTGGAATGTATGATAAAAAGATTTTGGAAGAAGTCGTAATCCAATTGTTGCTTTACCCTGGAATGATCTTACTTAATTAATTATGCTAGATGTCCTTGGAAGTTCAAATTTTGCGGAAGATTTTTAAGCAAATTTGGACCACAATTTGGGCAAATGTACTTTTTAGAGGACATGAGAAATTGTTCATGTTTTCATATAATTATAATGATATCAATAAAATTTCATTATTTAGCCAAATGGCGTATTATTTGTATTTATTAATTATCATCCAATTTTACCACTGGTTGAAGTTTAAAATCGAAATTATGTTACAAGAAAAATTCCCTAAATGACGTGCTTGCAAACCCTAACAGGATGCAATGTTCGATAATGTAAAAATTAAGGAATAATCAAAATTTTTGGCTTCTGAAAGTATACGGAGAAAACTAATAGCTACGAACAATTTCAGACCAATTGTAATTTCAATATTTTTTAGAATAGCAAAATTATATGCTAAATATGTCAAAGAAAATTTCATTTTAATTATATTATGCGAAATATTATCAGATAGAAAATATGGCGGATATGAAATATTAACACAAAAATTAATCATATTCTAAACCTTTTCAGGAATGGCATTTATTCACACATACATTCCAAATTTAATAGTCACTCATAAATCTCTCAAATCTTTTTTTTTTCTGAGATTACTGCTTAGCAATTCCGATTTTTTGATGTTGCAATTACCGAAGTAAATAAATGATCTAATTAATGAATATGCTTGAATAATGATTGATTGTAAGAGTGGAGTTCAGTGTTTTGAAAACTTTTAAAGATACGTGCTGACGTGCATATTTATGGCTTATTTTATTAATTGCAGGAATATTTATTGTAAACAAACGCGCCAATATAAAGAGATTAAGCACACGATTTCTAATAAAATCCCTGGATCCACAGTATTACCATTAATTTTGTTATTGTAAAAATTTGATAATCAACGGATAATGGAAAATTTACAACATAAAGAAGAAGTAGAACTGATAAAATTTTATGCTTGAAATAAGCACGAAAATGGAATTTAATAATTTCGGATCAGCTTAAAGAAGCGAGAGAAAAGACAAATGAATATTGCAGAATAAAAAAGATCAGATCGTCTTATCAATATGAATAAAAGTGATAGTGTATGACTATGAAAATAACCCTGTAAGGTTCTTTTTGTTTTCACTCTTTTTAAGTTAGAAATTGATTCGTTTTTTATTTTCCTGATACAATTCTACAAAATAATCTTGCTAACTCCTATAATACTTTTTTTTTAAAAAATATTTCTAAAAAACTTTTTGCAAAGATGTAACGAAAATAATTAAGTTCAAAATTTCCGGATAAGTATCGAGTTATACTTCCTGTCAGATGCAGTATAGCATCACAGCATATCTTAAATGAAGATTGGTTCTATGAAAGCTTCCTACTCAACAAATATTTTATCATAAAAATCTTACCAAAAGTTTAAACAACTAAATAAATACTGTAAAAGTTCAGAGCGATATTTGTACTTTGTATGTATATGTATGCGTGCTATATATATATGAGCACGTGTGTGTATGTGTGTATTTGAAAGCATAGTGAAAATCCATAATATAGATATTAGTTAATTGTAAATATTTCTTAGGGCACATTAAATAAATTTTTAATTCTTACAAGTTTTAATTTTAATTCTTTTATTGTTTTTTATTTCATTTTCTTGCAATAAAAATCTACAATTGAAAAAAAGAAAATTAAGTAAGATTTGATTGTAAAAAAAAGAAAGAATGTTGGATTACAACTAAATTATTGTTAATGAAATATGATTTCGTGAAATGAGCAAACGAAAAAGTAGTTTCGTTGAATTGTTTAATTTCTTTATATTCTCAATGTATTTTCAAATTATATTTTCAATAAAGAAATAAATTTTTTTAAATGATATTAATGATATAGTAAATTATGTAAGGCATACTTAAAGGATAGTATGTGGAATGAATTATTCGTCAGGAAACAATTCTGAAACTGAAACTACCGTGTAATAAATAATTATTTAAATAACATTTTCATTAAAAAGTGAAATTTCGAAAAAATAATCTCTTAATATTCATGTGAATTTATCCAATTTTTTTCTTATATTTATTTTTTTCGAACTTATCTCTGAAATATATTTTTTTAAGAATAATAATTAGATTTGAAAAAACAGCTAAAAAATATCTTATATGAAAGAATATTTTTTCCAGGCTTATCATTAAAAATTTGAAATATTGAGATCTTGGATCTCTTTTAATTTCAACATTAAGTGTTGGGTTTTTTTTTTTGTTCTCTTCCAAATTTATGTGTTATATCAGAAGTTATATTGAGAAAAAATTTAGAGGCAACAAATTGAAAGTACAAAGTACAATTTATAAAATGATATCACAATCTAAATTACACACTATCATACGGTGCAATACAGGATGAGAATTTCAACAAACCAGTGAAATATAAATTATCAGCTTCATCCAATCAGATGAATCGTTCTTTCGGAATGCAAAAAAAAGCGATATTTGCCGATTCCATTCTGATAAAAACAATTTCTCAAAATACACTGATCAAATCCTTTCCTCTTATTTTGAATAATTCAATAACTGTCATATAGCTCGTATGCCTGATATAAATTTATTATTCTGTCCTTGAAATCATTCATTCATTTTTTTTCCCCATTTTTTATCCAACTTATTTGACATGAACATATTGTTAAAAGTTCAACAAAGATCAATCACATTATATTTGTGTGCATAATATTGTTATAATATCATTCTCCCGGCTAATTTCTTTTTTGTTTGTAAATAATTCTGATCGCAAAACAACTGAACAAAGTAAGTTTTTAAGAAAAATTAGAAAATTTGTATTGAAACTGAAAAGAATTAGTTTTGATAAAATTATATGATTAAATTAACCATGAAATTTTCCATTTTCTTTGTGATCAAATCAGAAAGACGATGAACAGAATGGACAACACTGTTTGCAGGAAAAATGTTCAACAGGACAAGGAATAAAAAATGATTGAATAATTGAGGATTAAATTTGTCACATTAAGTAACATATCAAATTTACTAATAATACATGACAATAGTATTAAATCCAATAAATTTATCGTATTCTTATTAAATCCCATCAATTTATGATTAATTTTCATTTATGATAAGATTCATTTAGATAATGCAATAATGCAACTATTAGTGATCTAAAAATGAATATACCTATCAACTTACCTGTATATCAGAATTTCAGAATAAAGATATCATCCACCATTCTTTATCATCTCACTGCAAAAATCATAACATTTGATTGATATGTTGTCGAGTGATATTTCTCAAAAATTTTAATACATATGCATCGTCAACAATCATATATGCTGCAAAAATATTGATATCTTTTATTTAGACACAGATCAGATAGTTTAAGAGAAATAGGTTATCGGCTCATTTTGTATGATTGAAATGAACGATGAACGACCTTGACGCGCACCGGTCTGTTTATACAAGCCTTCATTTTCCTTCTGCCTTTTTTTTCCGCTTCATCCCTTCTAAACGAACTGTTTAACTATCTCTATCTAGCACAAAGCCTTAATTTTAATTGCACATCAGCACTTTTCCAATCCTCTCTCACTTCTACCTGATTGATTATTGTTTGATCCCGGAAGTGTACCTATCTATATGGATGGATATACAATAAAACATAAATGAACTTTTCTGTTTTTTTTTTTCTTCTCATAAAAATATCCAAAATTTATCAATTTGTTTCCAAAAAATTTTTCATATTATTTGTATAATAAAAATAATTATCGGCGTTACTGTTAATTGTTCATAACAGATGATCTTTTTTTTAATTTATTTTTGTAACAAAAATAAATTTAGAAAAATTTTTTAAATATTTATCGAATTTCATCATGGTCTTTAATGTAGTCGCTCAGATTTATTCATTTTTATTCCTACAACAATCTCTAACTTTTTATTTCAATTATATTAACATATATTCGTTCATCTTCAAACAGATTGTAACATATTTGTTTTTTTAATTCAAAATTTTTAGCCTTCCTTTTAAATGATTTAAATAAATTAGCAAATCAATAAACAACCATTCATTAAATTTGCATTTGATGATGAAATTAATACTTTGTCTCTCCCGCCAAATTGCTAACTTTATCAAATATTTTTTTTTTCAATTTCAACTTTTTTCAATTCTCAATTTTCACTGATTGTTATCTGCCATTTTTCCCTTTTCTTCCACCCTTTTTTCTGCAACTAATTAACTTTTATATGATTCAATTAGACTGACAGACAAATAACAATCATTAAATCATGATAGTACAATTGATTAAATTTAGCGTAAATTGCATATTTCTTTGGTTTCTAACATATTTCATCAAAGAAATACAAATTATTATTTTAAATAAAATTTTACACTTATCTAATGTTGCTAAATACCATGAACTAATTTAATAGCATAAATCATTAAAAGTATTTCAAAGAGCAAATCATCTGATGATATAATTGCAAACAGATAACAGACATATTTATATATAAAAGAAATTTATAACAATTACTGTCAAATCAATTCCATTTAAATCATCCCACTTATCAAATAATGGAAATTTTTCAACTAGAAATTATCATTTTTCAAAATAGAATAAAAATTGCAAGTAAAGAAAGAAAAAAGAAAAAAAGTTTAACGAACATTAGCTGTAAATTATAATAAATACTCAGATAATGAATTAAATATTAGGATGATTTCTTGAGTGATATTAAGAAGTAACAAATTTGCATGTATCAAAATAGTGAAGAGAATTTTCGAATGGGTGCTTAGTCTGAAGCATAAAAATTTTGAAGGAAGTTAGTATGCCAAGATTCAGCGAGTTAGCTTCCATGTGATAAATTGAATATGGCATGCTAGTGGGATTGATGCCCCTCATCTTCTTCCAGTACCATTGAATATATTTCACATTCTTCTTCTTCTTCCAACCATTCTGTGCATCATTTTTACATTGATTATCCTTTCAAAAGCACCATTTTCAGTTTTTAATATTTCCTTCCATC
>UPTC01000940.1:0-23203 GCA_900537255.1 Acanthocheilonema viteae | reverse complement strand
TATGCGGGTGCAAGTGACCTTGGAGACAGCTGTGACTGGCTGCACCCCGGTACCGGCATGTGTTGCAGCACGATCTATTATAACCAGACGAAACAGTCTACCTAACCTGTTCTGGAGAAAGTCCCTGTACCAAAACAATCTCGATCCCCATTCCCATGGACATTATGTTTGCTTAACACATCCGCCGTTAATCAAACAACCTTTAGGAAGCGGTTGACCTAAGGCGCAACCATCTACCAACTCACTTCTCCTTTAAATTAGAGATGTGACCAAATGAGTGCAGTTTCAAGAGTGATAATATTAAGCAGTTCAATGATAAGCTTTCATCTCTGGGAATGTCTAAACTATCTCCGTTACCAGCATTGTACCACGTCCGGATCCCGGGCACATTTCGGGTCAGTGAAGCACTGTATGGAAGATATCACGTGCTCCACGTCTTCCAACTTCACTGTTTCCGACCCACTCACTTCCAGCTGGAACGGTCACGAAGAGAAACGTTCACGGTTTTGGGTTCCACTTCTCGCTCTAACAACCATCTCCTCCGCTCTTCTAACACCTATTCCCGGCGATCTTCTGATGTCTTCCAAGTCCTTCGGTACAATCGTTTTTATCAGCAGATACTGGACGCAATCGAATTTCTCAGTCGAGTTACTTCTGAAATGTCATTTTTTCATTTCTACTTTCTTCCAGTTTCTCTCACGTATTTCAATGTTCTATTACTGCAACCTGAGTGTATTTCCCCATCGATAGTTCCCTCACATTCCTGACAGAACCGCCACTTGTATCCGTTTATATCGGCATGGTTTTGATTTCATTGTTTTTCTCTTTTCGGCATCAGCAGTGGTTTTTCGATGTTTTTCTTCAGAGTAACTTGTCTTTTGGGACAGTATTGCCACAGAATTTTGTATGGTCTGATTTAACCTTCAGGTGAGTAAAACCTCATATTTATTGATAATTTCAGGTGAGAAAGTATACATCGATTGGTCTTATCTTTACATACATCCTTTATTTGGTAGGAAGCATGAGAGAGAGAGAGAGAGATAGAGAGAGAGAAGGGCTACTTCACTTCTGATGGACGTGTGATGGGAGGGAGTCAATCCCTCACTCCTTGAAGTGCAGTCTGGAGAGGCGGTATTGTCTATCACCAATAATGACGAGAGTGCAACTGTGTGCAGACAGTGCAAAGTTTTGGACTGTTGAGAGAGGAGTTCCGTTTCGTTTGTCTGTCGTCCAAAAACGATACGATACGATATGCAGAGAGGCAGAAAGAAAGGGGAGAGATTGTGTTAGGGAGGAGGGGAGAGGAGCAGAGATGAAATGCAGTCTGCGGCATGCAACACTCGCGTTATCCCTTTGATCGCAGCTTGTCACTTCACTGATCATCGAAAAGAGGCAAACACGCGAAATTAAAAACTTCAAACAGATGAGTGCCGCTGTTGCACTATTGTATATGTAAATAATGTTGTGCGTATGCGTGGGTGTGGATGTGTCGCGGCTTAGCTGATATCATTCCCGCAGTAGCTGTTGGACACAGGGATCGATGATGTCTCCTTGTTCCTCCAAGTAAGCGTCAACCACTTCCAGCTAGTAAGGAGTGTCTAAAACTCGGGATCGTCATCCCAGATAGTTCGTCATACGATTTCCGTGTCATCTTCTCGACTGAGTGAACAGTGTTTGTTATGTTGTTAGTTGGTTGCTCATTCATTGGTGTGGAGGGTATTTATCGGTCTCATCAATATACATCTTCGCAATTCATCTCTAAATTATTCACTTTGTGATGTCTAACTAAAAGAGTGTTTGTGTATCAATCAATGTGCACTGCTCCGTTTTGCTATGCACTTCCCTTTCATCCCTTATTGCCCTCCCACAAATTTTAGTAGAACTAAACTGATTTCATGATTCCCAGTCAAAAATTAGGTTCAATTATGCGCTCTATTACTGCTTCGCGGTTAACAGTGCGGAAGTGAATCGATCGATCGGTATTTTAATTAGAACTTGTTTGTTATGACAGTGACACCGTTCATAGAATAGCTTTTTCTTTTGCAACTGGGTGCATTTTTTGACTCTTCGCCCATCTTACTTATCAGGTCCCCTCGTTCCACCCACTTTTATCTTTTTATCTTTTTTTTGCTCGTTAAGGGTGAGAGGATGTTTCCAGTGCATTTGAATAGCTGCTACAAGGTTTTCAACGGTGATGAAGTGTTTATAGTGTGCTCATTGCAAGTATGAATATTGTTTGTGATGAAGTAGAAGAAAGAGCAGTTAAACGATTAAGTTGGTTGTACAACAGGATCCAACTTTTAGAGTGAAGTGCAAAGGTCCACTGAAAGTAATCTTGAATACAGCAAGGGTGATATATGCGTGATCGAATTTTATAGTGAACTTCGCTATTAATAAATGTTGTTGTGCTAGTATTCAGCTTTCAGTGTCGTACAGAGAAACTGGTGGGTTTTAGCTTTTTCATGTTCTCAGTTTTCTGCGATGCATTCCATTTGATTTTTCCAAGTACTTTCTGTGGCTACGTATGATGAGCATATTTTCATTTCTATCAAGTGTTGAATGTTGTCAGTGTTTCAGATTACTTTACGTGGATCTGGTTTAGTGTACTCGAAAAGGACGTCGTTATATACTCTCCACCACTTCGAAATCATTTTCAATAGTACTTCGGACGAAAAAAAAGCATTTCTTTTCAAATTCCAGTTTTGCCGTACCCAACGAAAGTGAATATTTGTCGTCATATTTCACTGGTTGTTGCTACGGGCTTATTAACAGCTGCTTCTTTATAATTCTTTATTGCGATTATATCTTTGAACTGCTGGACGGGAAATTCGTACCTGTAGATAGAGATATCACTGTTAGTGATAACAGTAACAGTAGCAGTAGTGGTATTAGTAGCTCTACGGATTGAGCATCCAGAAGGCTGGAGTATGCCAGCAGCATCCGAGGCAATTCCTATTCGAGTTCCTGCTGGAGCACAACGTGGTGAAGACGGTTTTGTTCCGTGCGGTGTGATTGATAACGATACACTCGAATCTGTTGAAGATCCTCCATACTTTTTGGATATGTCGCATTATTCTCAAAGCGTGGAGGATGATGATGGCCCATCAGCTGCAACGATTTTCGCTCATTATGTGAGTTTCACATTTGATCACATTATTCTTTGCATTCCAGACGATATGTTTAAGACAATAGGTTCCATAAAACATAATGACTCATCACGGAGTTCTATAACAACAGCAACTTTTCCATTACGTATTCTTCCGGTACATGAGATGTCGATGTCTTGCATTATTAACATACGCTCTTTTCAAGAGTTAAGACTTTAACAAAGTGAAAAAAATAAAAAAAAAGGGCCGTAGAATACTGAATTGTGGAAATCGATGTGGATAGACTGTTTTTTTTTTAAAGTTTTTTATATAACATGCTTAATGATGGCTAATTGGGAGCAGTTATGAGTGGATAATGTTGTTTGTTTTTTTTTTTTGTCCCTATTCTTTGAGATTTCTTAAAAGGTGGGGCAGTCGTACGCAAATAATATATTGCCCGCCATATCTCATTTACTTTTCTGCATTTCATTATTACTCTACTAAAAGTGTCATAAGAGAATGTTGTTTGAAATGGTTTTGTCTGCGATAATTAGAATTTTAGGGATAGAGCGGTTATTTCCAGTTAGTGATGTAAGTAAAGCTTTACTTCTCATATCATTTCTCTTTGATTAGTTTTACTAATAAATATTTACGAATTTAGAAATTTACCATGAAATATAATATGTTCTTGTTACAAAATAATGCTTTTAAATATTGACATTTTTTTTCTCGTTAGTGAAATTAACTTTAAGATATGAACTTTTTTACATTTTATAAATTCCATTGTATTTAGAAAAAGCATTAAATGTTCAGGCTAAAATATCAGAAGCTCTTCCGGTCAATGCTCTTCCGGGTGAATCACTGGAATCAACTATGGATACGGGGTCTGGTACTGTTTACATAACAAATTATCGAATTGTAATACTCGATCGTTTGAAAAATGCTTTGGCAATTATTCCACTTTTGAGTGTTGATACGGTTGAATTCTGGTCTGGAGACCCGTATGGAATACAGATTACATGCAAATTTGGTCGAACATGCAGGTATTATTGACTGAAATCACGGAGATTGAAGATTTTATTGGATGAATATAAAAATATATGTATGGGCTACTTGAGTCGAAGAGAAATTAGCATTGACATACGCCTTCATTTTATCCTTGATTTTGGGGTACTGCTTAGAGGTAAGCATTAATAATATCTAGCTTACTGTACGATATATTAAGAAAAATTTGATGATTGCGAAATTTAGTTAGCTTAATCCTTGGTGACAATTCGTTTTTTTTTTCAAGATTGAGATGTGCAAGTGAGGTGCAAGTGGAACTGCATAAAAGATTGCAAAAAGCGACTTATAATATTGCTACAAATGATATTTTCGCATGGCAGTTTGCCAAGGCTGCAAAGGTATCTTGTAACAAAGTGATTTTTGTTATTATTAAACTGATGCATAGCTATAGAATAAATTTTTGGACGAGTGGCGAATAATGGTTACCTAAACCAAAAGGAAGGAATTTTGGTTCATATTACGATTTTTTTCTATCAGATTTGATGTTATTTTAACCGAGTTAACTTGTTATCCATTGATTTCATCGAAATTTGTTTCGAACCATTTTGTTTGTTTGTTTCAGACTCAACTTCCTAGTTGGCTCAGATTTCACCGTGAAACGGCTGATTCTGAGTGCCTAGCACAAAAAGAATTCCTGCGACTCAATTACAACTCTCATTCTTGGAGAGTTTCAGAAGCCAATACTGATTATTCGTATGTTTTTGTTCTTATTTAGAAGCTTTTTAGGTCATTCCGCATTTATTATTAATTGAGATTTCCCAACCACCAGATTTATGCGTGGAATTTAGTAAAGGTGCTCGAAGAATCAAAAACTGAACAAAATGAACGTGAGGTAGGAATGTGCCTTTCAAAAAAAATTTCTCCATTTAGAGTAGTTGGATTTTTTTCAGATTGTGTGCAACATATCCGAAATCAGTTATAGTTCCAAAGGATATAACGGATGATGAATTACGGCGCGCGTGTGCTGCTCGGAATAATGCTCGATTCCCGGCCGCGGTATGGTGCTGCGCCAAAAATGAATCCGTCTTATTACGCAGTAGTCAACCATGTTGTGGTATTTTCAACTATCGATTCCCCTTAGATGAAAAATTGTTGGAATGTGCTAGGAAAGCTGTTAATGGAAGTAAGTGTGTTATCGAAATATTGTATGGTTAGAACTTTAATTTATATCAATTTTCCAGCCACTTAAATATTAAAACTGTATTTACCGGTTTGCGAAAACAGTTGCAGGACCGCTGTCTCGGAAATTGTTAATAGTGGACTGCCGTTCATATACTGCAGCCCTTGCAAATCGAGTAGTAAAAGGTGGTGGAGCTGAGTCAGAAGGTTTGTTTGATGCTTGTAAATTTTTGACATCATAGGATGAAATTTACTATTTTCTAATGAATTGAATTCTATGTGTCATTATCGGGAATGCACTGCTTTTAGAGTATTATCAGCAAACGGAGGTCATCTTTTGTGGATTGGCAAATATCCACGAAATTCGTAGTAGCTTTCATAAGCTTAGAGCTGTCCTTGCCGGTCCTCAAGATCATAATACCATCCTTCAATCAATTCAGTCCACTTTTTGGTTGCAGTACCTTATAAGTCTTATCGATACCGCACAGAAATGTGTAAAGGCACTTGTCGATGACGGTTAGTTCTGATCTTGCAAATTTAGCAAACTTGATCCCAATAATTTTGTTAAGCTTGAAACGCATAAGAACTGATACTTTTTTATGATTCAAATAGAAGGTAATAAAATATGCAGAATTTTAAACTCTAAATGAATTAACATTTGAGAAGTAGATATCAAAATAACCATTTACTTATTGTTTCTTAAAATCAGTGGATTTTTTTTACAGGTCGATCAGTACTTGTTCATTGCACGGATGGTTGGGATCGGACAACACAAATAGTCACTCTTACAAAAATAATTGCTGATCCATACTACAGGACTTTCGAGGTAGGAACTTCAAATACAAGTGAGTATAAGTTTCATTAGTTTTTTCTTTTTAATTGTGGTGTGATGCTTCAGGGCTTCAAAGTCTTGATTCGTCGCGATTGGATTGGTTTCGGACACAAGTTTGCTGATCGCACAGGTACGCGTAGTAGCGTCAGTGGGGAATCATCACCAGTTTTTCTGCAGTGGCTAGACTGTGTTCATCAATTGCATCAGTTATTTCCAGATGCCTTTCAGTTCACTTTAAGCTATTTGGTAAGGACTTTTGCATGTATGTTTTTGAAGTAGTAAAAGATATATTGACTGGGATAAAATGAACTACATATTTTAATGGTACTTGATATTTTTTTGCACTTACAAAGGAATAGTTTAATGATTTCTATGTTTTTTTTTTCAAAACTTTGTTTCTGCTTCAAGAATCTTTACGTGATTCTCAATTCTGGTTACGGCAACAGTCTATGTGTTTTAGACGAAATTAGCTCTTCACTGTTATTCTGGATTATTTGGGACATTCCTTTGGAACAGTCAATTTGAGAGAGAAAACTGGAATAAGAGTTCAGAAGATGCAGAAACACTTTCGCTTTGGACATTTCTGGATGAGTCTAAACCGGAATATGGAAATGTTATTTATAATCCTGGAAAAAGCAATGAGAGATTGAATACATCTTTGCATGTTGAGGATCTTCACATTTGGAAGCAACTTTACATTGGACCCGCTATCGAAAGACTAATTAATGTCGGTTTTGTTGTCTAATTGTTTAATCTTTTTTTGCCGCCATATGACTCAATTATACACTTGTAAAGAATTTTTGATCGGAAATCAAAATTTTAAATTCATCGTTTCAGACACTGAACATTCGTTACTTCTTCGCATTTTGCTAGGTGCGTTGTAACTGGTTTTCAGTATTATTACCTAGCAATGAGTTTAATATCTCGTTTTATAGGAGCAGACACTGTCAAACTCAGGGATGGTTGCAAGTCAGCATAGTGAAGTCGATCGTATTAGTTTGAACAGAGCCCATTCTGCGGAAAGTCTTTCTAATACGGACGCCGGTACATGCCAGGGATCATCAAATACATCGTATGCTTTTATCATTTAACTGTCATGACTTTTGTACTAAAATGTGGTTCACTCAAAATTTTTCATTGTCACTTATGGTTATGTCTCTGATATATAGACATATATCAGTATATTTCATTGTCTTCAAAATTTTTTATGTTTGCGTTAGATGGTCAGTCACATGGGTTTTCGGAATATATAATTGTCCATCTGTCTTACAGTTTTGCTGGAAATGCACATGCTCAATTCCATAACAGTAATATTCGAACATCAGTCTCAAGTGAAACGGACTATGCACCACCTGACGAAAACGACTTGTCGTTTGCAGTGTATCGTGAAAGGGATCGCAGCGCTATCGCTGTAAATTTTTATCTTCAAAAATACTGAAACATAAATGGTGGCAGTTCACTTAACTCATAGAATCTTTAGTCTTCTCAAAATATCGCCGATGAAACCTACACTGTCCACACAAAGATTTGCATTTTTTTTTTTTTGCAGAGAGAAGTGGATTGCGATGGTTTGACGAAAGTTCTAGTTATACGTGAAGAAAGGACCCGTGAAAAAGTTGAAAAACTACAGGTAAGTAATTTCTAGTGTTCTCTGCTTACTTCACTTTATCAAGATTGTGAAAGTAATTACCGAGCCAAGAATTAAGATTAGGGTGAAGGGAATGAATTTAAACTTGTCTGAAAATCTCTGTATTCAATTTGCCTTTCTCCTTCGTGTTGCTCCTAACAGTTGCTCGTCATGCTATTGTCTAATGTATTTTAAATATTGATATTTTGATATTGAGAGCATTATTCATATTGCGATAAAAATGGTTAAACTGAAAAAAGAAGCAAAAAGAAGCAAGTTTGTTCCTTATGTTGTATTTTATTTTGTAATTGAAACGTAGTTCTTTGTTTATTTGGTGTTGCTTGGGACATTATCCAATAGAGCTTGAAGAAAGTAGATTTGCATTTCTCGGTTTGAAATTCCTATCAAGTGCGTAGTGTATTTGAAAAGAAGCAGTGTGTACTTTTTTTCTGTTTTTGTTCAGGAATGTATCAATATGTTGCAAGAGAGACTTAAGCAACTGACAATGGAAGAAATGCGGAAAGTGAATTGTGGAATTAGTGGCGAGTCACCTGAGACGGAATTATTAATCGTAAGTTGATGCTTACATCAGTCAGTTCGTTTTCTGCCCAGTTATAACGAAAAGATTTTAACGCTCTTGGCATCCCTTCTTTATGTTTGGAGCAATTCAGTGAAGAATCTGTGATAAACTAAAGAACAGTAAATTCAAGTTCGGTGAGAATAACAGTGCGTCGTGTTCTGTGGAATCAGTACTTTCAAACATGTCAGTTGTTGAAAAAGACGATGTTGCTGATATTTCATATGGTTCGAAAGGGTGGCTGATGGATGATGCTTCACAAAAATGCATGAGTTGCCAGGGAACTTTCTATTATCTAAGTAATCGAAGACATCATTGTAGGTCAGTCTCTTCGTTTCTCTTTATTCAATGGCTAACTTAAATGACATAATCAGAGCGCTGAAATAGGCTTAGAAACTTGACCACTTTTGATTCTACTGCGAATTATTGTTTTGTTCATGTCAGAGTACTTAAAATTTTTGGTTACCAAAATTATTTGTTTCCAGGAACTGTGGAGGCATATTTTGTTCGTCGTGTTCAAAACGTACCTTTTTTCGAGTATACGAAAATAAAGGTGCGAATGTGCGTGTGTGCAATAAATGCTATGAATTTATGGTGAAAGCGCGATCACATCAACTATATGTGGTAGCATCAGATATGCCGACAACATCATTGATTTCTAAGAGGAATGGCAGTTTAATGACTGGAAAGCAATCAGAAGCAACCATGAATGGTGGTAGCATCAGTTCATCGATCTTTGGATGAAATTTTCCTCTGACAGTATGTTTCAAATGTATCTAGGAAAGAAATGATCAGTGTACGACGGATTATGTAACGATGCAACGAGGAAAGGGGTCGTTTTCATTCTTCACCAAATGGTTGGGAGTAGTAAACTGATAAACAAGAAAAGCAAAATAAAAGAAAAAAGTAGAAAGTCTTCAGTGTGCTAAAGCGCTGCCTCGTATGCATTCCCTAAACGTTCTAGACAGATTTAACGATTAATTATATGTATATGTCAAATTTAAACTAAATCCAAAAACTGGTGATGCAATATCGTCCATTATCATACTGGAAACCACTACTTCACTCTTTGTAATTTAAGAGATGCCGAAAAGTAGTAGAAGCGAAGAAAACTGTTTCTTTCTACCAATCTCTACAAAGGTGTTGTAAAAATTTGCTTTTTTATGACTCTTGTGGCTTCTTGATTTCGTCATAATTCAGGTGCGGAAAATTCACTGTGTTGTTTTCACGGAATATATGACGAGATCGAAAGAACTTTATCTGGTCGACTCACTCCCAGTTTTTTTGATTTTTGCATTGTAATTTCTGTGGTTTCGCCACTTCTTTCCTGTTTTGTTACTCTTTGCCTGGAAGTTGAGATGTGGACGTGAAAATAGTCGTACCAGCATTCTCGTGTTTTTTGAATGATGTAATTTTTGAATGCTTTCCTTGTCATGTGCAGTGCTCAGCTCAATTCATTCTTTTTTGTTTAGTTCGTCGTTGGATTTTAATTTTCCTTTGAGATCTTCGGAAAGTATTTTATAACAAAAATCTGAATCGGAGATCTCGCTGCAAATTGTTTTACTAGCTTGCTAATTGATTGTACCCCTTCCTAAGTTTTACTTTCAATTTATTACACCATCTTCGGTGTTATTTATTAAGAGAAGCAGCACTCATTTTACCCTTTGTATTTCTATTCGCTTTTTGGAGAATAAAAAATAATACGCGTTACT
Source organism: Acanthocheilonema viteae (assembly GCA_900537255.1). Taxonomy (NCBI): domain Eukaryota; kingdom Metazoa; phylum Nematoda; class Chromadorea; order Rhabditida; family Onchocercidae; genus Acanthocheilonema; species Acanthocheilonema viteae. Next base: position 13,185 of record UPTC01000940.1, on the reverse strand, counting down.
CATGCTTTAGTAGTGCGACAGTCATCGCTGTACTCTTTACAGAAGTCATTGTCATCAGCAGAAAAGATTATGAAGGACGAAGGCAATGAGCTTGAAGAGTATGTTTGTAAAGTGCCTAGAAATTTCGCAGTACATCGCTAAGCTTCTCTGGAATGTCACGTGTGTGTACAAGTGTTGTGGTGTGAGTGATCATGTGCATACTGAGGGGTGACGCTCGGGAATGTGTGAAAGGAAATGTCGATCCGACGCTTCATATGTGTCGCTGATGCTGGTTGGTTTGAACGGCAGGGCGATCCATGTGGAATGTGTTGTTCCTGAAGTGTGGACATAGGAAAATATGTTGATGAAGTGAACTGGACTGATTACTGAATCGCTTTATTTCATGTTGCATTTGACGTCATTGAGAGTTTATAAAAGTATGCCTTCCGTTCTAGTGTTTACTATTTAAGGAAGTACAAAGTGATAACTTAAGCAAATAACAGCTCAAACTGTTAGGAGATTGGGACGATGTTTGAAGCAGACATGCCCTCTGTGGCTTGAAGTCTCATTCCCGGCGGGATCAGTTCAGTAAATCTTCTGGGTTGACCTTGCGTAGAATTGTGACAGCATTGCTTCACTCTGCTTTACATTGTCCATACTCATACTGCAGAAAGATTAACGTGTATTACTTTTTCTCATTATGTGTTCGATGTTAATAGTATATTGGCTTTCTCAATTTTTTTAATGCAACTTATTGGAAGATAAAAGTTAGCTGCTGAGGGATTCTTGATGTGTGTAACAGAGCGCCGAAAGTTTCTTTCTTCGATTTTTGTGCTGGATTTCTGAGTAAGAGTGAATGAATTCCAAGCGTGGATTAACTTCTCCATCTGTGAAGAAGAGAATTAAATGATCAGAAAGCAACGAGCTAGTGAGTAGGTGATGTGTTCACTAGCTCAGAAGTATCGGAATTGGCTTATTCATTAGCGTTCATCTTTGCCGTTAAACTAGCATTTAATATTGCAGCTTGATGGGGGATGAGACGCACCACAGGGGTTCTTCATCGTCAATGACGCAAATTGTTTCTATATTTGATTTGGAGAATATCACTTTTTCAAAGGTTTTTTTTCTTCTTTGAAAATATTGCGACAATTAAGATAGGCTTAGAATGCTTGGAAGTATTATGATTGCTCGGGATGACTTTTTCTGGTATGAGAGGTAGAAAATTAGAGAACTACACCTGTGGAAACGTCATATGTGATGCCAACATTATGAGCGTTTGAATGTAGCTGTGCTAGTTGATTTAATAATGTGGAGCTATTAAATTAGAGTTTGATTTGTCTGAAGGATGTTCAAAATTTTGCTTTCTCTCTATGCTTCATAGCATCTAGAAGGAATGGCATTATTAAGGAATAGAAATTCAGAAGTTATCTAAGCAAAAGATGCTTTATAGAAAGGTTGTAGTATCATTCTGTCATATTTTTAGGACAAGATTGGTTATGGAGGATGTCGATCAGTAAATGAATTCGAAAAAATGAATCGTATTGGTGAGGGTACATACGGCATTGTATATAGAGCCAAGGATACGAAAACTGGACAGATTGTATCTTATTTAGTTTTCTTCCTGAAGTTTTAATTGGGATTGAGATTTAAGCTTAAACTTGAAATTTTATTTATTTTCGGTTTTTCTTTTAGATTGCTCTAAAAAAAGTAAGAATGGATGAGAAAAGTGAAGAGAATGGAATTTCAATATCAGCAATTCGTGAAATCCATCTGCTTATGAGTTTGCATCACAAAAATATCGTGCAGTTGAAAGAAATTGTAGTGGGGCAACAATTAACTTCAATTTTTCTGGTCATGGAGTACTGTACTCAGGTAACTTTAATTGTCAGAGGAATGACAATTTTCCTGGCTATGGAGTGTGATCTTTCCGTTTTGCATTTTACGTGAACTATTTCATGACTTGGCGTCACTGTTGGACAATATGCGAGTGCCATTTACAGAGCCACAGATTAAATGTATTGTAATGCAGTTGCTAAAGGCACTGGTTTATTTGCACGGAAAACACGTAGTTCATCGAGACTTGAAGGTTCATTTTAACTTCTACTTTCGTAAGATTCGATTCTAAACATTTGCCGAAAAATTCTTGCGTTTATTGTTTAATTTTTCTTGATATGTTTTTCATTTGGCTTGAATTAGTTTTATAGGTTTCTAATCTTCTCTTAACTGACGATGGCTGTTTGAAAGTTGCTGATTTTGGATTAGCGCGAACATTCGGGGAACCTTCCAAGCAGATGACACCAAGGGTTGTTACGCTGTGGTAACATTCTGAATAATTTGCAAAGGAATATCTCGAGCATTAGAACTCTTTTCCTGTTCTATTTAATTCTCGAAAAGCTGAAGAAAATTCCGAACTTCAAAGTTTTGCAGGTACCGCAGTCCAGAACTATTATTTGGTGCAAAAGAACAAAGTACAGGTGTTGATATGTGGGCAGCAGGATGCATTCTTGGAGAATTACTTATCCATCGACCTCTTTTGCCAGGGAAAACCGAGCTTGATCAAGTAGTTTATATTGCGCTCTCAATCAATAATTACATATTTTTGATCAATGCTTATCAGAAATGCATTGAATTTACATACAATTTAGATTAACAAAATAATCGATTTGCTTGGAACTCCAACCGAAAAGATATGGAAAGGAATCGAAGAATTACCAGCTTTCCGTAATTTCCAGTTACGCTCCCAGCCGTACAATAAGTTGAAGTGTGTGATGGAACGCGCTAGTGATAGTTGCCTGCAACTTTTAAATGGACTCTTCACTTTTGATCCATCTCTCAGGATTTGTGCGAAAGATGCACTGCGCTCGCGGTATAGAATTAAGTCCCGAAAATTCCAATTGTTTTTTGCAAATATCGAAATTAGCAACTACATATTTTTAATTGATTTTAAAGTAGCTGAGGTTTTTGAGACAATGATCATTATAAAGGGAGTGATTATGGTAACCCTTGAAAAAATTTTTAAATTTTCAGATATTTCAATGAACCTCCATATCCATGTGATGCAAGCATGATGCCGTCATTTCCGCAGCACCGGAATCGAAAGCGTAAGAGAAAAAGCAGTAATTATAGCAATAACTAAATTTTGTTTGTAAATTTCACAAATGTTTTATTGGTTTATACCTACAGGTGCTAATAAAAATAATTAATTTCGTTTGGAAATACTTTCGATGAAATTACCGTCGAAGATGTTGCAGTTCTTTCTCAAATCTTATTTGCTTTGCATATGATTGTAATCAGCCTTGGAAGAGAGAATTTGGTGACAAATGCGAAAAGTCCCAATATTTTTCTCAAAAAAGTTCCGAATAAAAAGTGAATTTGGTTGAATAAAATATGTTCCTTACTATGTATTCCTTTCATCGCCTTGCTGTAATTTATGAAGTGGAAAGCAAATTTATTCTCTTCATCTTCCATCTTTAAGTCGGCTGAATACGGCATTTATATGCTGCCACTACTTGGTGGATGCTGAATTTTTCCTTTTCAAGACAATACAATTACTACAGTTGGCGGTGGCCGCAGTGCTAGAGATCAATCGTCGTTCTCGCATATGATCATTTGTTCGCTCTTCGAAGGTTTCGTCATAGATTCCAGTTCATCTGGCATTGTTTGATTGCACTTTTCCTCATCTTAACGATATGATTGCAAGACAGACGACCTGACACCAATGAGGCACTTTTGAAGAGAAGTAGAATTTCGATTTGTAAATGTTTTAAATATAATATTCCTGATGCAAATTTTGAGGTGCTTAGAAGTTATGTAGGAATTCCGTTAAGAGGTGAGATTTCCTTCGGAAAATTCATTGTTTTATTTTACTATGATTGGATAGCGCGAGTGCTTTCCGGTTAATGCAAGCTTCTGTCTGACCTTTGGTATCATTCCGCGCAATAATCATTGAGTGCAAATCCCGAGTCTCCTGTTAATGGCGGTCGGTGTGACGTCCATACCGCCTGCGCCGCCTCCACCTCCATCACATCAACCATCGGCTGCTGCATGCTCCACCGAGAAGGATCGGTTACCGAGACTGAAAGAATTAGTGAAAACTGACCTACACACTTATCAGTTGTATAAAGTTATCGGTGAAGGTGGCTATGGTACCGTTTACGAGAGTGAAACCGACGATGGGTTAGTTAAGTTTTTTCCAATATTATAAGAAATCTCCAACCATAATTGAGGGCAATTGTAGAAACGTCCAGTTGGTGACTTCTCCAGCCTAGATTAAGTGAACTCATTCTTGATCACTTTACGCGGTGCGATATCTCGGAGAGACGTTCACAGAACATTTAATTCTCCTTGAAGTACCTTCCCTGCTTGGCAACATAACACATGTCGGCCTATTAACAATATATTACCATAGCAGCAGTGGTGGCCAGTTGTATTACATACAATATTGTAAGCATGCATGCTCCCTCGCGTGTCACATGCGCAGCACAAACTTCCGCACTACACGACACGTTCCCTTTGTTGCCACCGGTGTGCGCAACTGTGCAACGAATCGCTTTTTCGAGTCAATACTTAAAATGATTGACCGGTTCAGTTATTTATCTCTTCTGGAAAATTCATCAGTTGCTGAAAGTCACAAACATACATATACTTGAAAGTTATTTCAAAACTCAGTAAAAATAAGAAATGGAAAATGACTTCAAATAATGCTGCATATATTGCTATTTCTCAGAACGGTCGAGAGTGTAAAATATGACGACACTACCTGAAGTTCTTGTATCGTCGGATAATTGTGGAAAATGTACTTTAGCTAAATTCACATATTTCGTGAAGGTTTTTGCTTTCATCAACCACTTTATTGGTGAACCGAATCCTGTTAATGGATGCAGCTGACGCTATCAAGTAGAATCCCATGATTCCTGAGTGGAACGATGGATAGCACATCTGGTTTGACACTGTTGCAGTTTGTTAAATGATTGTTATGAGTAGACTTTATCAGGAGTGAATGGCAAAGAGTTTGCTGGAAATAAAATGGACAAGGAAGCAGTTCATTGGAGAGAGATAGCTTCGCTAGAAGGGTGAGAGGAAAATGCTTGAAGTGTCTTGATTCTGAAGAACGGATTCAGTGGTTATTTTATTGTTCCAACTTGTTCATCTTGTGATTTTCGTTATGTGCTGTTCCTGATGAAGTGAAGCCGGTCATGTCCAAGTTCATGCAACTTTTGACCTGTTATATGTAAATTATCATGCCAGCTGATGCGCCGCCATTTATAATTCTGCCGCAAATATTTTTTTTACAGAACAAGGGCACTATTTGTCTTTTCCGCGCAGTTAATTCATTTTTTGAACGAAGAAATGAGGTACTATATTAGCCTAGTGCTTTTGCTGACCGTCCTCACTCAGTTCTGTCCCACTTCCCGATCCTTCTATTCTAGTCCGAGTGTCTTTCATGAATGTTTTGAATTTGAACAGTCCTGATCATAAGAGGAGTGATAATATTGTAGACGTCGTGTAGCCGTGAAAGCCGAGAAATACAGTAAATCAATGCTGCACATTGAAGCAAGTGTGATGCGCGCTGCAGCGCGGAGACATAGCGAACATATTTGCGAGCTGATCGATTACGTAAGCTTTAACGAATCTGTTTTAGAAATTGTAAAGAATTTTCATAAATTCAAAGTCTGTGAACGATGCACTGATTCGTAATATATGTCGAAGTTTAGCACCATTCAAAAATATTACTCGTTAACACTGGCCATTAGCCTCATTATTGGATTGAACTGTGGATGGCTACAGATTGATCGAACGTCCATCTAAGTTGTCCGAGGGTTACAGTGAATTTGACTGTTACGAGATTCTGGTTTATTTATGTAAAAAGTGACTTTAAACTCTTGTAACTTTGAATTATTCAGGGTTCCGAGAAACCGGACTATATTTTCATTGTGATACCATTGCTGGGAAAAGACCTGCACAAATTGCGCAATGAGCAAATCAACAGACGCTTCTCGCTTTGTACTGCGGTACAAGTAGGCCTGCAGACGCTGAAGGCTATTGAGGAATTACATCTGTTAGTTGTCGTCCTAGAACTGCAGTCTAGCTTCTCAGCCTTCTAAGTTGCCATTGACTATCACTGTTCCCATCTCACGAAAAAAATGCGAGAGATAGAAGAACGGTGTTGTTAAGTCTTTCATTGCAGGAGTCATTTTATATCACGTGACATCAAACCTGGTAATTTCATGGTTGGGTTACGTGAAAATCAACAACACAAGACGATATTTTTGATTGATTTCGGGCTTGCAAAGAAGTATGTTGATAAGGTAAGATTGAACAGGTGTGATATGCAATCCATTCCAAGCAGTCTTTTTTCTTGTTGTTCTTCTGTTCCTTCTGAGTTTCATAGAACGGAAAATTACTTCCGTCACGTGGCGAAGTGGGATGGCGAGGCACAACACGGTACGGCTCGTTGAAAGCACATCTGAGGCTGGATTTGGCGAGGAGAGATGATCTGGAGTCGTGGTTTTATCTGCTTGTCGAGATCACTCGTGGTTCTTTACCGTGGCGACACGTTTCCGGTAAACGATATCATTCTCGACTGCAAAATAATAACTCTGTAGCTGTTCTGCCAGAGACAAGTCGTTTTTATCCAATCACCACGATATGTGACTGTCAATTTATACAGAACGTGCTGGTGTGCAAGCAGCCAAGTTGATGGCTCGTGACGCGGGTCGCACACAATTTTTCCATCAATGTCCGAAGCAATATGAAACATTGATGGGAATGGTTGATGGATTGGTGTTCGAGGATAGTCCGAAGTACAACGAATTTGAGGATGTGCTAATGGATGTGAGTGTGTTATGATCTGTTGACATGACATTCTTCTACTGCTTGTTGCACTGCTCATAAAAGCCTTTGTAAACTTCAGATTAAAAAAGAATGGAAATTACGGCTTAATTCACGGTTTGACTGGGATGAAGATTTGACATCGACGCGGTCTACGACGAGGAGCATATCGTCGGATGCGGAGTGCGAGAGGGCTGTCAAAGAGGAATGTGTGAGAGATGTGGCGGAAGTTGTTGATCTGAAGGAACGTGAAATGATAGAAGTGAAAGATCAGCAAAAACAGCCACAGCAGTCTTTAACAGGTGCGGTACCACTGTCTACACCTGTACTGCCAACAGCAGTATCAGCCCTACGCCAGCAACGACGATCTTTCTTCACTCGTGAGGAGCAGCAATCTGCTGGTTCACTTTGATATTCACTTCTGCACTGCTAAACACAAGGTAAACATACATTATTTCGATATGCACGAGGCGGAATGATGATTGTAATTTGAATGTCAGTACGTGACACAATTTGGTACTGTAAGGGACCAAGTTTGGATTGAATTTGCTTGCATCACTGTTCTCAATGAGAGCTAACTCATTAAGCCCAAAACTGCTCCTTTTTTTAACGAAACTGTCGGTCCCTCAAACAGTAGTCAGCAATGTGCCGCTATTCTATTTTTCACTTCCCTTGTGCAGCCTTAGTCATTAGACATTCAGTACGGAAACTGATTTTTCATACCGAAGAAAGAAAAACCCCTTTGTACAAGTTTCATAAAGGCATACAAAAGTAATAGAGAGATGTGGTTCGATCAGCAGACAAGAATGTAATTTTTGCACAGGAATGGTGTCACCTCGTGCCATTTTCATCCATCAATTGCATAATTCTTCCCGAAGAAACCGGATCGCCTCGTCATCACGTTTGGCCGTAATGACAGCACCTGTCACATCAATAACGATAATGATAACGATCATTGGTTACCAATATATTGCACCATTTGTTTGAACTGCTACGGCTCTGGTCTTTACTTGAAATATTAAATCGAATAAACATTTTCCTCCGTACATTTTCCCGGAGAAGATCAAGTGAACTAAATAGTAAAAAATCTAGGGCCTGAATTATTACAAATATCCTTATGATTACTAATTTCTGGAGAAGTTATGGAGAAGCAGTCGTGCTACAAAGATGTTACAATACATGATGCCTCGAACTTTGACGTCCGGAACAAGTGTTCTAGCTAGAGCAACAGGGTCGTAAATGAGGTAGACAGTGTCAGCCGGATCCATCAGAATGTGACAATAGATGTAGACAGATATGTGTGGGAACAGATCTCATTCAATTAGAGAGTGAACCGCGAAGTGTGAGATTTCTGCAGGTCACTCGAGACAGTTTCTCCCCTCGGTTTCGAACAAAGTTTAAAAACACTTTGTGGAAATTGTCACCGCTTCTGTAGCGGTTATTCTAATCATTAGGAGAAATATAGAACACTTCCTTTCCCTACAAATACCGTCGCATCAGATTTTTTGAAATGAAATTTAGTCCGAATGAATTGTACTGGAAGCGCGATGATGAATTATTATTTTATGCATGGAATGTGAGCAATTAGTACAACACATATACAAAAGAACTGACAAAGGTTATGGAATGGCAACTTTGAAGTTATGTATTCACCTGAACACAACTGATACGGAATTTTGAAGGAACAAGCATTCTACTCATTTCCTTACTCTTCAGGGCTTCTAAGAAGAGACGTCACAGCTAGGTTAGATAATGTTGAGTGAAAAATCTTGCTTGAATACTGCTTTGAACTGACATCACAGGGCTCTTCTCCTAGTTTTTACGTGCAGCCTGCGGTAACACCAAATTTTATTTGGTATTAAAACTTTTAAACACTTAAATATGGAATTTTGTCAGAGTGGAAAAATAAGCCAATGTCTTAGGATGGAAGTGGATGTCTCGTTGCGCAGCACGCAAAATTTATTTTCGTTTTTTAACAAGGAATGATTCACATGCTTGATTTAAAGCGGAGAAAAACTAAGTAAGAGAAGTTGAGAACTGCTTGCTCAATAGCATTTCTCTGGCCAAATAAGCGTGATCAGTTTGTTGGGCACACAGATACTTGAAGAATTCATCTCCAAAAAACATTCGAACATAAACAAATTGTGCAGTTTGAAATTAAGGCAGTAGTTGATTAGAACAATTGCATTCAGCTCAATAGAAATGTACACCTTATGAGACAAAATTGAAGTGCACTGTTTTCGAAGTATCGCCGGAGAGAGGACTGGAACAAAGAAGACGCTTGAATGCTGTCACATCCACACTTTTCAAATCATCCGGAAAGACACTCTGCAATGGAGGAGTTCAATTTCGTGATATGATTATTGGTTCTGATGAAGATAGAAAATCTGAACTCAGCTATTGGGCTTCACATCAATATCTTGAAGGTGTAAGGAGATACATTTGAACTCAAGTCTTTTTGAAGTTCGTTAACGGGCCAACCAACTGTTGGCTTCTTTAATCCTAATAATATTCTCCTTCCTCATGCTCATACTTTGCTATTGGCATATTACTCAAGGATCAAGGACAGGTGGTGTATGAAATTTAAAAGAATGAGCAACAAAAATGTAATTACAAACCATTTCCTCTATACTTTTCAACATCTGAAAGTCTACAAAACAGGTAGGGCTTCCAAGGCAGGAGCGTTAAGCCTATGGGGACAATTCTATGAAATCCAGACAGCCCACTAACATTTTCAGCATCTGAAAGGAGACTTTCTTGCTCAACCCATAGACTGTTTTTGGCACTGTTTGTCTGCTCGTTCAGTTGTTCAAGTTGCTGCTCCAAATCCATCACTTGCGAAACTGTCTCTATCAGTACCTGCAATCAGACAATTAGCATGCCGACTGAGAGGAGATCGTTGCTTGCGGCCATTTCCTGCCATTCTGCGAGTTACCAATTAATTTACCGATTCAGAATAGAGGGATGTTGTTGGAAGATACAGTTCTACCCTGCGAATATCAATTATCTTGCAGTTACCACTTGCTATCCAACTATCCTGTCACTCTGCTGTTGATGAACTTTCAAATTCAAGCTGCCTCACAGGTATCGAGTCGTACAATAACGATATGGAAGGCAATAGCGCAAGAGTAGTGCACGAGCACCAGTATCATTTTCCGAGGGATTTTTACCGCGCGGTTCAGAAATTCCATCTACAACGACGCAACGATCCATCCGGTTCGGATGAAACAGATATCAAGTCAAGAAAATTTTCAGCTAACCTGATAAGCACTTCTGTCAAAGGGCAACATTGGTACCAGCTGTCGCAGTCTTTCGAAAACTTGTGCTTCTCGTTCCGGCGACCGATAAGTGGTAGATGCTGTTACTGTTGTTGGTATTGTTGGACCTAGCGGTACTAAATGGGGTGATTGAGAGTCAGCTGTGACATAAGGAGAAACGAGAGGTTCCGGACTCAGCGATTCGTAAGAAGTAATGCTGTAACTTGGCGATGGTTGCGAATATTCACTGCTGCTGCTACTACACGTTGAACTTGAACTGGTACTGTAGCGCCGTAAACGCCCGATCGGAATCATGTACGGATGACCACGTGAATTATTTACATGGAGTATGCGTCTGCTGAGGGATTTCTCTGTAGCGTTCACTGTAATCGTGGAACAACGCTGAAAATGAAATGGCCTTACTGAAGTATAAAATCGATACCGAGGAAGGTAACAATGGTAACATTGGGCTTTTTTGCTGGCTACAATAACATAAGATCTGTAAATTTTCCAAATTTGTTGAAAAATGTCACAGAATAACCTTTGATATCATGCAGAATGTATTTAGATTTTGAAAATTAGCATGGACAGATTATCAAAGTTACACTGAAAAGATGGTTGGCTCAACCTAAATCGTTCTCGATTATCAATTGTTGCTGCTGTTGTCACCGATGGCATTTGTACCACCACACCGATTGTCGATTACAGACAGCAATATTTGTCACTTTTATAGGCATTATCCTTTCGAGAGGTGTGCGCGAACAGAGAAAAGGAGACATGAGGAGAAATTAGTTATTGAAAAAATTTGAAGAGAGGGAAGAGAATGACAGTGATGAGAGGAAAGTAGAAAGTGCCTATCATAGTATGGAGAAGTTCGATTGCGTAACTTTCAGAGTAGAAGAGGATGATAGGACTTCATGTCCTCAGAATCTTCCATTGTTAGGCCTTCTTTTCATTTCAGAACTGTCACGAAGCATTTGTCATAATGTGGTAAGTGTTAGACAGGTCGATCTTCCGTGCTATCAAAAATTCCCATCTTAAAATGTTGAATAAGGTAAGTGTTATTCTTACTTCTGGAGATGGACCTGTGTTATTACAAGCTGAAAGGTATGGTGTGCTGAAATCAGCAATGTACGCCTCCACTTTACAGGTGAAAATCCCACACTACAAACATGTTATTCCCGAGAAAATACATAGAAGTGGAAGAACAAATGTGCGCTGAAATCCGCACTGTCAAAGGATCGCTGCGTAAAATGCATGCATGCTGTATTCAAAAATGAAATATACTTAAATGGTCCCTCTAACTTGGCTTTTTAACTCATTCCAAGTGAATAGCCCGTGCTTCCTTTCCCGAACCTCATATTAAAGGAGAAGAAAAATGAACCTCATCACTCCAATCGAGCAAAGTTCGAGTTTTTTCCTGAATTGTGTTGCCCAAAAACAAACCGCCGCAGTGCACTTTTGCAGGCATTATTTGATTTCCTTCTAATCAAAAGTTGTTGAGACAAACAATGTGAATCTGAAAAATTGACTTTCAAATATTTGCTTTCTCCCAGTAAGTTTTCCATCGGTTCGACAATGTTAAAGCAATAGGCTAACATGGAAAGAGAAATGAATGAATATGAAATTCTAATAGAGACGAGTGGGCAGATCAAATGGATGATGGGAAGCAAGGATGGGTTTGTTGCAATTTTGGTCATAAAACATTGTGAGACAGTTAAAATTCAACAGAAAGTAACGAATAACAAAGAAAAGCATCTTTTTTTATTGTCTTCACATGTAATATTCCAACAAGCAAACGAGCCACAAGCCAATAAGCTAGGATAACTGTAAATATGAAAAAGAAGCTTCTCCGATGAGACTTTCAGTCTCGAAGTGACTTTATCAAATAACGGTTGAAAAGCACTATCATAGATTTCAAGCTTTAAAAGTCTCCTCATTTCAACTGAACCTTCAAGGAGACAGATAGAACCAAGGTGGAAATAGTACGACAATAGCTATTAACTATTTCTACTTCTACTGCAACAGCAGAAGCGGCAGTGGCAGCAGCAGCAATAGCAGCAAGAGCAGCAGAATTTTCGGGTGCCAGCCTGAGCCAACCTATAGCGTACATTATAGCCCCCCTTTCCCTCTTGAATTGTCAACCTCTGTCACCGTGATGTATGATGGAGAATTTGTTATTGTGAATTGGAACTAATGTCCGTTTTATTTTCATTCCAAAATCCCTGATCACTCACACTTTCGCCTGTTATTATTATCGGTATTCACACTCCTTCCCTGTTACTGTCAATGCTCGCAGTTCCATCTCGAAATACAACAGCGTGAGAAACATCTCACTTAGACAATTCGTGCTTTTGAAGGAGCTATTAAAATGAAATTACTAATAGTAAAAAGCAATAATAATAACTGATTTGTACTCTCATATAAACGAAATTGTGGAAAAACGGTACAAAAAGATCACGAGATCTGAGAATTTCAGATCAATAATTATGAAAAAAATAAGTGATAGTTATTGTGCAAGCAATTTGTACAAAGGATAGTTGAGGAGGTCGGCGGGAATAGGTGTTAGAAGAGCGGAGGAGATGGTTGTTAGAGCGAGAAGTGGAACCCAAAACCGTGAACGTTTCTCTTCGTGACCGTTCCAGCTGGAAGTGAGTGGGTCGGAAACAGTGAAGTTGGAAGACGTGGAGCACGTGATATCTTCCATACAGTGCTTCACTGACCCGAAATGTGCCCGGGATCCGGACGTGGTACAATGCTGGTAACGGAGATAGTTTAGACATTCCCAGAGATGAAAGCTTATCATTGAACTGCTTAATATTATCACTCTTGAAACTGCACTCATTTGGTCACATCTCTAATTTAAAGGAGAAGTGAGTTGGTAGATGGTTGCGCCTTAGGTCAACCGCTTCCTAAAGGTTGTTTGATTAACGGCGGATGTGTTAAGCAAACATAATGTCCATGGGAATGGGGATCGAGATTGTTTTGGTACAGGGACTTTCTCCAGAACAGGTTAGGTAGACTGTTTCGTCTGGTTATAATAGATCGTGCTGCAACACATGCCGGTACCGGGGTGCAGCCAGTCACAGCTGTCTCCAAGGTCACTTGCACCCGCATA
>UPTC01000939.1:0-23210 GCA_900537255.1 Acanthocheilonema viteae | reverse complement strand
TCTTGCATTCCACCATTTTACCGTTGATCTCATGAAAATGAATCTCACATACTTTATCACTAACATCATCGTTATCAAACGTTATAAAACCAAATCCTACAAAATGTTGAATTTCTTGTGAAAAGAAAAGTTAATTTCTTGAGTGGCTGTTTTTAAATAAATTTCGATAATATTTCAATTGTAAAGGTAATGAAATTATGCTTTAAAAAAATGTTCCGCTATTTTTTCCCTCTTCAAACTCAATAAATTTGTGGGAGAATATTGTGGCTAATGAAAAAGTTAGACCTCGATGACGCTGGGTCGTTTTGTCGAACATTAGCATCGCGTCTTCAACCTGAAAAATTAAAACTAACTAAAGAATAATGGTAAATGTTCTTTGCAATATTTGTGCTAAATTGATAGTTTCTGATAAATATATCACATTATTACTCAAAGGATAAATTCCTTTAATTTCTAACTCGATTTTTTTCTTTACATTCGAATTTTAGCATACATTTTTAACACACACGAAATATTACTCACTTTTCCATACTGTTCAAAATAATTCTTCATATCTTCTAGAGTTGAAGTTGCTGATAAACCACCAATAAACACTTTCTTCGTCTTAATTATCATCTATAATAAAAATGAATAGTTTGTGCTCAGAATTTTAATTGCATTTTTAATCATTTTCAAAACTAAATAAAATATAATGTAAAATTATAAGTGCACCCGGCGTTTTCAACTTTTTTCAGTTCTTGAAAGTTTTTATATTTAATAACTCAAAACTTCTTCCAGCATTATTGGTTCAACTCATAAAATTCATAATTTGAAATATATTTGAATAAGGAAAACATAATAATTAGGAATAGTGAAGTTAATTAAGATTCAAACTATCTTACCTAATAAATCAATAAGTAGCGTCATTTTCTAAGTTTACTTAAAACTTCCGAAAAAAAATTCGATTGAGTTCCAACATTACCAGACTATATTCTCTATTGCTTATCTTGATGAGATGTATGAAATTAATTTTAATTACAATTTCAAATATACTTTTATTTAATCATTTAATAGTTAAAAGTACTGAATTTGATAAATTTGATTGTTTAACTTAGTTTATCATTTACTAATGTTAATTAAACATTTCCACAAATTTCACAATCAGAACCATAAATTATTATAAACACATTGACCTTAACAACGGTTACTACCTCATAATTGAAGACAATAAAGTCAATGAGGAATTTATGAATTCTTATGAAAGATTTCAATAAATGAATTCGAAGAATAAAATAAAAGTTTCATTAATGGAATGAATTTATATAAAGGAAAACATCGAACAGAAATCCAATTAAGAAGAATTTTTCTCTCCAAAGGAAATCATGAACCATTAATAGATCGAAACTTTGAAATAATTTCGAACAAAAAAAAAGCTTTTTGATTTCAAACCATATATTTAGGCTATTTCTTAAAATTGCTATAATATGGCTTTAAAAGTATGACCACATATCTATTAAAGGTATGGATTCTCTGCTTTCTGAAAACTTATTTATTATGGTACGGAAAAAAATTACAAAAATAATTATAAGCCTTGAAATTTGATAAGTTATACTTTGGAAAGACCAGTTTTGCTAAAGATTACATGCAAATTTTTGAAATTCAAAATGAAGAAGGGAGGTATCAATGATGGAAAATGAAAGAGAAAAGATGCGAAGCGACCAGCAATATTCTTTAAGGATTTGGCAGGACTGAATTGGACCAAAATAATAATCCTATAGAAGAAGTGACTTTTGAATTTATCGCTGAATTGGAAAAAAGGAAAGGCCTTTATACTAATCACATGTGAAATGCCTTTTTTCCTTTCCTTTTCAAATAATCCTTAAAACTTTCATCATTTTTAATCCCTCATATTGCTGCTCCTTTCACTGTTGGAAAATGACAGAAATTTCTGGAAAGCTCTTAAATTTGTAATAGAAAGTTTACTTATGCTTTTTTTTTGATTTTTCGATTGTCTCCTCTCCCCACTTATTGCGAAGAAGAAAAGATGCGAAAGAGATGTCACCGTATCTTTTCCTTATTTTACCTTTAAAAATAAAAAAAAAACAAGACTTTTGTCCAGTTTAATTTAAACCACTAAAAATCTTTAAAAATAAAACATATTTTCATCTTCCAGATTCTCTGTCTTTTAATACACTGTACCAGATTAAATTTCCAATCAAATTTTAAATTACTGATGATGGATGATAATCGTCATAATTATTTAAATCGAAGAAGTGATGTATATAATATTTATCGCTTGCAAGATGACGATATTAGTTGCTTTTAAGATACGAGAAAATAAAACATTTCCCGGGAAAAATCTAAACATCATTAAATTTCGACATATACATAGTATATATCAACTAGTGAGAGTGATAGTGACTGCGAGAATTTGTAAAATATTAGCGTAAAATAATTTTTGTACTTTGAATAATAATTGTGGCATAAAATGATTGAGAAAATATATGATAATTGAAGAGTGATACGATGTGGTAACGAACTTGAAATTATTAATGAAGACAAAAAATAAAAAGTATAAAAACTTTTAACGAATAATTTTGAAAAAAACCAATACTGAGATATGGAAAGCTCAATATTTGACTGACTGAGATGAAGAAAGATTTTGAAAGAAATTTTACAAATGACGAATGTGATTCCTTAGATTTTTTTGTGAATGATAGATGAACATAAAATTTAAATTTTGATTTTGTCAAGAACCCGTGGCTTATTTCCCGGTAGTTCAGAAATTCCAAAATAACCGGAATAAGTTATGCAATGCATTTACCAATTGTAATCCTAAAGTTAACATTTCTAAATGCATTTACTTATTAAAGGCATTTTTTCCATTATGGATTTTTTTGCTGGTATTCAGAGAAAAGTATAAAATATGTATTTTTAAATTTATACTTTTAATAAAGCAAGAAAAAATAGAGGTTAAATTTATTAACCTTCGGTTGTGCTTTTTTCGGAAATGCGACTTTTGGATCAATCTGAAAAATATTTTTTGGATAAAGAGGATTTTCATAAATAATAGTAGAAAATTAGAAATTTATTTCAAATATATGCTCGAAAAAATAACGGTTTTAAGAGAACATATCGGAAGAGAAAAAAAAGTTCCAGCAAAAGAATGATATAAAAAAACACTAATCATTTTTTTTTATATTTTTTTCGAACCATCCATTGAAATTAGTTTCACCTTTAAGTTCAACTTTATCCCTACGTATTCAGCATTTTGCTTCTTAGAAAAGGAAGTCATTTATTTTAAAAAAAGAGAAGAAACTTTGTTTGATGCACAAATTTTACCTTTTATTATCACATAGGCCTATATGATAATAAAAAAGGATCTTTTTTGCATGCATACCTCTACTCATTATTATAACAAATGCTTCAAATTTTATATTTAAATAAAAGAAAAAACAAATGGCTACTTTTTTGCCATCGAGTTCATGCTGTTCTTGAGCTAACACTTTATCAACACTTGCCGGATCAGTAAATGTTATAAATCCGAAACCCCTATAATTAGAACATTTAAAAGTTTAAATAACGAAAAAAAATTATAAGAGAAAGACAAGAAATAATCATTTAAAGAATTACATTTAAAACAAATCTATGAATGGATCATTAAATATGACAAGAAAATGGTAGTGTGAAGAGAAGAGAAGAGGAAGAAATATAAATTGAAAAAGAAAAGAAACCAAAAATGAATACCTGGCCCGTTTAGTTGCTGGATCCCTCATTACCATACATTCGTTTACTTCACCAAATTTACCAAAATAATCTCGCAGTCCTTCTATAAAAGTAAAAATCTCGTTTTCTTTTTGATAAAAATTTAAATTTTATGGAGCGAATGCAACTAATATTAGTTGAAATAATAGCGCATTGATTACTGTACAATATGTACATGTGAAGGCGTTTATAATAAATTTTAGCGGAATTTCATTTAGAATATTGTTCTATATTGGAAAGATTTCAATTTTTTAAAATCTTCCAAAAATTTACTATAAATATCACTTCACATATTTCTTGTACTTGCAGAGTTTATTTTGTTCCATTATTTTACTACTATTACTACAACAACGACTACCATGTGCCACTACTATTTGTGGGCTTTTGTCTATTGAATGCCCAACCTGAGTGTTATCAAAGGAGAAATAACCTAATATTTTGAACCGTAGCATATCACATACAATATTATCACCTCAAATTATAACATTCTTCATCGAATTATATAATTACATTCAAGTATTCAAATCCCATCGTCTATTGGATTTGAATGTAATTATATAACTACAACCCTGCAATTTGAATGTAATTAAAAATTTGAAAATAATTATATAAAGTGAAACTCTTCGGTATCAACAATTTTCAAACTTCTTCATAGCTATCACTTAACTACTGCTTAAAGTCATTAATTACTTATTAATTCATAAATGTATCAGTAAAAAAGAAACAAAAAATTTGCAAAAACTGTAAAATATTATTACTTACCAGCTGTTGTTTGCCAGCTAAGACCACCAATAAACATTTTTCTAAAATAAAGCAATTATAAAGTCAAATTCTTTTTTCTTTTTTCTTTAAGGACTATCTTTTCCTTTGCTTTTCTTGAATTCACTATATGAATGAGTAATTTTGTTGACATTAATTGTATGCTTAAGCTAATATTTATTTTTTTAAAAAAAAGTTAGCATTATCTTTTGCACCATCTGATACTAATCAAAAAATTTGTAAAGAAGAAAAAAAAAACATGAACAATTGGTAGAATTTCACACTAAATACTCTCAGATTAGTCAATGTTTGGTACTTATTTCGTTCGATTTTGCTTTCCTCCTATTTATTCCACAGTAATATAAACATTCTAAAGTTTCCGTTCAATTGGAAATTTTCAATAGAGTAGGAAAATAAAAAAATAAGAGAGAAAAAGGTTATTACATTCTGTCCTGTTCATAAGATACATGATAGGTAGTATGCCAAATATATATGCTATCTAAATTTATGGCAAATGTAACAAAGAAGCATTTCAGTTGTTCATTTACTATTATAGATGCAGTAGAAATTTTAAAATGGTTAGAAATGTAAGCAAATTTTTTAATTAATACAAAAAGTTACCAATGAGAATGACATACTCACCCGGGGTCATTTGAGCTGGTGCCATCCTCTGAACTTGGACTCTGTTGCGTTGCTTCATTATCGTTTGCATTGCTATCGGATGTATCCATAACTACTTTTCCACTACACTTCAAGCTATGTTTCTTGTTCAGTAGTATTTCAGTTCAACTAGTATTTCTATACACCGGCCGTAATTTGCCTTCTAAGGCCTCTAAGATAAACAAAAGATGACTGTTACAGTGATGAAATTAACAGATGAATAATTGATGAAATGTGAATTATTCTTGCAAATACAGAATACGTCCGCACTATTCCAATGGTCAGCAGCAGTTAGCAATCAATGACCGTTGACCGATCACTTATTCACCCCTCTTTTCAATGTTTTTCTTTTAAATTGCACGAAAATGTTCTTCCAATTCCAATAGAAATTGTAAGCGGAAATTTATTGATTTCTGAAACACAAAGAATAAATGAAGAAATGAGCGGAAGAACATTAGCGCTTTCACCTCGAACATGATAATAATATTACACATAACATAGCTTATTTAATTAATAATTATTGAATGCTCAAAAAAGAAAGTCCGCAAGTATATCGTAAAGAGTTGCGCGTTTTTCTTTCCATCCCTTTTTTCACTTTTCTTTTTTGCAGTTTCTTTCAAAAACAAAAAAAAGAAACAATTCAGTTTGATTAAACATTAAAACATTAAATTCTAACAAATTTTCAAAACACTGCCAATTGTAAATAAAACCTCACTGCAAACTCTTTTATCACTCTTTCACTCCAGCTTGTGTAATCTTACGAGTGATAATTTTCATTTCGATTCTTTTATTTTCTTCATATCATTTCTTTTTTCCTGATTATCTCTCCTAATAAATTCTTCCAAATATTTTACCTTATTTATTTATCAAATTCTTCTTCCAAATATTTTACTTTTAAATATTTCATTTTATTTATTTACTGAATTTATTAAATTCATTTAAATATTTTATTTTGGAAATTTTATTCAATTTTGGTTTGTAAAAATGCACTATGAAAAATGTGCAAAAAAAGAAAAAAAAACGGAAAGGATGTAAATGTTTAAGTAAATGTATTATATCATGAAATGAACAAACTATCAATATACAAACCAATTTTTACTATACAATATTGCAAGCAATCAATTTTTATTTACCTATCATTTATTCATTTTCCTTTGATCAGAAGAACTGAATAACATAAATAAAATCTTTTTTCATTCATTACAAATATCATTATAATTGCTTGAATAAAATATAAAAAAATTCAATTGATTTTTTTTTGAATTAATGGAAAAAAGAGAGAGAGAATTAAACGATTATATTATAGAATTGGGAGTAATTAATTTATTTTAAGATTGAATAAATTTTTTATTATTTAGAATGGTGAAACAGTTGGAGAAATAAACTGGCAAAAAGAAAGAAAAATAAAATGACACAAGATTGAATGGCAGGAATCAATCTTGGCAAAAATATATTTGTGCTTTCTATATGTGATGAATTTTCAATCGAAACAACAACAACAACAACACAAAAGTGATCCTCACTAATTTCGACAACTCTCGACAGAAAATGAATCCTCAGAAAAGCTATGAGAAATTCAAAGATATTTGACAAAGCTAAATTGCATGGATAGCATTGACGTCATTGTGCAAAGGATCCTCTTGAAATAAACTGCTATAACCAATTTAAAACGGAAAAAAGTTAATATTAACTGAAACGATAAATGCGAAAGAATCGGAAAAGTTAATGTTATCATAAAAGAGAAAAAAAAATTCGTTGAATAATTTATTTAAATAACACTGTCGATAATAATATATGTAACAGTCAGATTCCATCAAATAAAATATCCAAACTTTAGAAAGCAAAAATAAATAAGGAAATATTTTGGTAAGTTGAAAAGTTAATCAGTGATAGCCGTGGCTGATAATGTTGACAAGTGTGTGTGTGTGTGTGTGTATTCGAGTGTGCATTTGTTTTTGAAAAAAAAAAATTTTTTTTTGCAAAATTCTTAAAGCTGAAATTGATTGACGTAGCTCATCCCTGCTTTCTGTGCCTAATTTCCCATATTTCTATGCAAAATAATATATCACCCAAAAGTTTAACATCAGGCATTCAAGTTGTTAAAATTTCTCGTCAAAATTTCGATGTACTCTTATTATGTATCATATTTTACATATAAATATATATTTGTATGTAAATATTGTTGTAAAAAGGATGATGATAGATATATGTCAGTTTTGGTTGAAAGCAAGAAAAGGAAAGAAAAATCGTGAAATTTACTAGAAAAGTAAATTTTACACTTTTTTTGAAATTTGCTGGAAAAAAACTTGAAATAGATAAGAATAACAATTTATTATTCCTAACTTTTTTATTTCAAACTATTATTTTAACAAAATGAAAAATTCGATGAATTGAATTCATATATTTAATGTTATATCATTGGAAAAAAAATTCGTAGTAAAGAGGGTGATGATATTTTGCTATGATAACATCCTGACAAGTTAAAATGATTAATTGCTAGTAATACAAAATTAATCAAGCAACTATGATACTATTTGAATCCATATTACTATGATGTTATTAATTCTAATTCGACAGATTTGACGGCACATCAAAGAGATTTGTAATTTTTATCAATTTTAACTTCGCAAGGAAATTTATGACATTTTGACGCTTACGCAATTTTCTTTTTTTTAAAAAAAAATGACAAAGGTAATATAATTCGTGTGATTGATATTAATCGACATTTCATTATTGATAAATGTATAAGTCGAGAACAGTGTTACTGATAAAATATTCTTGTGCTCGTCCAAGAAAGTGGAAGAACAACGATGGAAGCGATGAGTAATAGATAGATTTAAAGAAGATGGAAGTGATGAACTATAATGAAGGTCATTTTCTGAAGGCATTTCCCAATATGATTAGACGGAATGAGACATGGAAGGAAAAACTCTCGGACTTGGAGAGAATGAAGAATTAGTTGTACGACGCAATCTGCGCCCATCTTCTCAATACCAACATAAGTACACAGTTCAATGACTTCGTATATACATATATATCGAAATGGATATAAATTGATGAGAGAAATAGCTGAAAATATTTTGTCAAATCATTTAATCTTTCTGATAAAGCAAAATCATTGGTGGTAATTGTACT
Source organism: Acanthocheilonema viteae (assembly GCA_900537255.1). NCBI lineage: Eukaryota > Metazoa > Nematoda > Chromadorea > Rhabditida > Onchocercidae > Acanthocheilonema > Acanthocheilonema viteae. Next base: position 14,912 of record UPTC01000939.1, on the reverse strand, counting down.
GAACTGGTTAGCTTGTAATTAATTAAAAATAAATAAATATGATAATCACAATGTTGAACAAATGTGGGATATTCAGCGTATATCATGATGAAATGTGATTAGATTATCTCAGGTGAGTTGGCAAACGGTAATCAGAATGATAATGCCGGTATTGTTGTTCCATTCAGCATAAAAAAAACTTCATAAAAACCGGTCTGCCAGGTATCGAAAGGACGCGTCAATATATGCATATGATGAATTGTTGTATGCGAGTAAAACGCGTGGACATAAAAAGCGGGGGGACAGACAGACCCAAACATTTATTTATGACATATCTCTCGACATTTTCGCACCCTCCCTTCCAACTTTCTCCGTCTCGATCAACTCAATCAACAATTACCTACCTACATTGTGTATGACCTCGAGTAGTCCTTTTTATATCACTACCATTGTGTGTGTGTGTGTGCATCGTATAAAGGTGATAACGTCAAGTTACTTCAATAATTGGCAATAACACTGTGATATCCGTGTGATATCACTAATTCACATACTTTGACAATATGGAAAGCAAAAGCCGAAAAAAAAACATCTATTATTTTAGTAAAAACATGTATCACGTGTTGTATATTATCTTAATTATGGAAGCAAATATTGTCATTAATGTCAATTTTAATATATCACACGAAATTTGTTACTTCATCACTTCAAGTTGATAAAATTTAATAATTACTAATTGGTAATCCGTTACGGGAATATGCCTTCTAAATTTTCCCTTTCCTCTCATCAACTGAAAGTATGAAAGAAGAAAAATGCCATGATAATTCATTTCCAGTAATAGAGCTAATTGGAATTTAAATAATGATAAAAGGAAAAAACAAGAGAAATAAATGTGAAAGATGTGATGAAGGGACTTAACACTAAGAGAGAGACAGAGAGAAAGGGAGAAGTGGAAGAAAGGTATTTTTGATTTTCAAACAGGAAGATGGGATGAATTCAACACAATCAACTCATTCAACCATCAATTTATTTACTGACGTTTAAAAGAAGAAAAAAAAAACTTCATATGTGTGTCTCTTCATGAAGTTAAAGTGAACTATTAACGAACTATTAATGAGTTCGAATAACAATTATGTGGCAATGTTATAATTATGTACGCAATATTTTATTTGCGATAAATAAATAAAAGAAGGTCAAAGGTTACTGTCCACGGAGAAAAGAAAAAAATAATAATAAATATGAAAAATTTTATCATTTAGGCAACACAACTTTGCTTAACTCATTTTTTTTTTATTATTATATGTCGAATAGAGATGTAGGAAGATATGGAGAGAGATCTAACTTCATGACATAAACAATAAATGAAGAAATGTCAATTACAGACCCAAAGAATCATTTTCTTTAGTTTAGGCCTCAGGCTTTTTTTTTTCTTTTAAGAATCTCACGGAGGGAATTCCCTTGCGGATAATTCATACGGCACTGCAAACTTTTAACTTCCGCAAAAAAAGGAGAAAAAAAACATTCCTTCTTCATCAGTTTACTAAACGATATTATCGACGAAACTATAAAAATTCCAAGGAAAAATTTCACGGGGAAATAAAATTGCGAGGTTTTTTTCTCTATAATTGAGAGAGAAATTTTGAGAGATAATAAGCTCATGTATGTGTTGTAAATAAGTAATTTGCGCGTAAAAAAAGGGAAGAAAGCAAAAAAAAAAAACAAGAAGTTATTGATGTAAAAGGAATTTTTAAATAATAACAATAAAATTCGTTATTAAATATCGTTATATCGAAAAAATGAAATATTTTTGAATAATATATATATGCATTCAATTATTAAACACATCCCACCCGCCATATTCGGAATGAAATGAAATGAAAAACAGGAAAAGTGGATGCTAAACTGTCCTCGAAGAGAAGCATCTGTCCAGGAAGAGAGAGGCGCAAAAGGGATGGTGGATGAATTGGTTTGCGGGCGGGGTTGTGATGTGGTACTTACCTTCTCCTCCTCCTCCTCCTCCTCCTCCTCAACTCCACTCTCTTCCTTTTCAATACAAATCGATTGCAGTTCACTCCTACACCACGTATTTATTATGTTTGCAAGTTGTGATATTATAATTTCTCAAATAGAGGAATGCGCAATTTTTTCGATTCTTTTTATTGTTATTGAAATTAAAATGATTCAAATCAAATTCAATCGATTTACTGATTCATGTAATTTTAAGCCTTATGTGTATAAAATTATTTCTTGAATGTATGATAACTTGTTAAATGACGTTAGGATGTAATATGCACATATTATTTCTTTTTTTTTTTTTGTTTCTAATTTAAAAATGATGAACATTGTTAGATTAACAAAAGTATTTAGTTAAACAGTTTCAATGGTTTCAATTTTAGAATTATCCCAACTGAATTCTTATTGAATAAATGTAATTAATTTAATTAATGAAGAGCAGATTAAAATTACAAGAGAATGTATAAAGAAAAACTTCAAGAAAGGCATCAATTTAAACAAACACAGATAAGTGATGAGCATAAAGGATAAAGCTATAGAAGATAGTTGATTTTTTAAGGTATTCAGGAATACCATTTAATACCTGTCAAATACGAGAAGCCCTAAGAAGAAGAAGAAGAAGAACGATGACTGATAGTTTTACCCAACTCTTTAAACTGGAAGAAAATTTATCAGTACCGGTAGCGATACTGATATCAATACCGGTATTGACAGCAATGTAACATCGTCCAAACCATTGATTTGTTTCATTTAAAGAAATGTCTGAAAAATTAACATTTGGTTATACCGATAGGTGATGATGACAGTCCAGGTAGAGAGCATGTTTGTCCGTTTATTTGCTGGGAGATATGTAGATAGGCTGCTTACTACCACTATTGACATTATCATACAATCATTGTGACCTTGAAAAAATTGACATCGAATTTGACAGAGGGAGAGAGAGAGTGTATGAGAGAGGAAGAGAGAAGAAAGGATGGAAGTTGTTGTATTTCATCACGGTTTATAATACTGTCTAATGGAAAAAAGATATCATAAATTGATAAATACAGTAACAGGTCAAAGTTCATAGGATCTTTAGAGTGTAATAAGTTGATATATGATTAAGTTAATAATGTCTTTCCTCCTCATTTGTTCCTAAAATTTTCCTTGCTTATCACGTTTTGTGATTTTATGTTGGTTAGTTTAAGATTTAATTGATAACAATACGTTATCAGTATTACTGCACAATATGTTATCAGTGCAAATATTGTTACAGTTGTAAGGTTAGCATTTTTTTCGAAAAAATTTTTCTTGAATTGATATTCATTTCCATCTCATAAGTTTTTTGTTTATAAGAAAAAAGAAAATAAACATTAAATTTCGAATCCGGAAGAAATTCTGAATCATAACTATTCAATATATTTTTTAACTGTAGCATCTTTTTTTTGCTCGTCCAATTCAGGTGAGAAGACATAAATTGATCAAATGATAATTTCTCGCAGTAATTCTTCTCAGGAGGGAATTTTTTTTATTACCATTGTCACAATTTATTCAAACTAATTTTAATTGATCATTTAATAAGCATATCTACGCTGATAATTAATATTTTATTTATGCTAAAATTAATTCTGTTCATTTCAATTAAGGTGTTAACCTTAACATTTTCAATGAAAATAGAAAACAACAACAAACAATAAATAAAGAACATGAAAAATAGAAATGAAAAATGGCTACTCATTGTTGCCATTAGCTGTTACAACCTTACGAATAATTCTGATATTAATTAAGATCGTTTAATTAAGTGATGAATTAATTTGATTTATTGATTATTAATTAATCGTCCGTAATGTGAAACAATGCAACTCTTCAACGAGTAACACATCATACATGCCTTTTATTCCAGGCTTATTAAATTAAAATATTTGACAGGTAAGTCTTTCATGCTGTTAATTAGGATGGCTTGATTACGCAATGATTAAGTTTGATTTATTAAGTTCTTATATACTACTGATTATCACCTATAATATGGGATGATCTAACTCTTCAACGAGTGCCAATTTAGGCCTCATCAAATCAAAATATTGCAAATAGGGGATATAGTTTAATCTTTTGCTATCTTCTAATGAATTTAGTTATTTAGTGACAGATGAAAATGAATACAAATGGCACTTTCCTATCTTATTAATCGAAAAAAAGCTTAAGAACTATGAGTGGGCAGACAATAATCAATATAATAAAACGGATGGTTATTTAATTATTAGAGTAATGAAAGCAGAAATCGATTATTTCTGAATAGATTTAAAAACTCAAATGCATCCCGTATACTTAGAATGTTTTTGCCTTAAGCTTAATTTGATAGAAGTAATTGTTTTATACCGATGTTTTTAATTCCTTTTTTCAATTGTGAGGCATTGAATTTCTTTCAGAAAATTCTATTTTTACATTCAAGTGAGAATAATTAATTTTGAATAAGATTCATTCTCAAATGTTTTGAAAGAAATATGAATGATTATTGATCTCGAGTAAGGGTACTCGTTGAATGCTTTGAAAGAAGTATGAATGATTATTGATCTCGAGTAAGGCCTATCTTGAAGAATGCAAAATTTAAGAAAAATAGCAAGCTGCAAATGATATCAGAGAATCAAAATGAAAAAGATAAATAAAAGAAATATTTTTTGATCATCAAATCAAAGATATGTTAGAATGACTGCAACTTTTAAAAATTGTTTCTAAACTTTTAGGCGCAATAATTACTCCCTTTCAATCTTCATTCAAAAAATGAAATAAATCTCAAAAAAACGAAATAATAAAAATGAAATAAACTACCTAAAAAAATTTACTTACCCGATCAGTAACTTAACAGGGGTGAAAAGAACGATGAGGGGTAAAAAAAGGATAGTCTCTTTGATAGGTCAATAAATTAAGAATAATAATGATATGCTTGAAATGAAGTAAAGATATGATCAATCATAATAACTAAATGATGATTATCAGGCAGCATAGCCATCGCATATAAAATATTGATCATTTGACTATCTGTCATTGTCCATTCCTGAGCTAATTCCCTCTGCATAACCAATTTGCTGCATAAATGTCCAATATATATCATTTATGATACAACGATCGACTTCAATTATCATTATTATTATTGAAATTTTAATTAAATTTGCATCAATAGTTATTTCAATTTAATATTTAATTTGATAGCAAAAAAATAAAGAGCGTAATTTCATCAGAAAACAATTTCAGCTTTCTAATTAACAAATTGTTTCATATTTTAACATATTTTAACTGATTATGTGTTTTAACAAATTAAATGTATTCAAAACGATATCTATCATTTATCACTGTAATAATGAACTTATTACATTAACTCAACCACATAATATAATCTAATTGATCAATTTAACAGTCCCATCCATGGCTGTAATAAGGTATACCATTTGCAGCCGAAATTATGAAACAAAAATTAGGTTAATTGAGAGAGGATAATTAAAGTAAGTAGGAAAGAAGCTAAACGTCTAACAATCATAACATTGTCTTGTTAATAGTGATAAGGGATAGTGTTATAGTTGGAGAGAGCAAATTGTGTGTTTGCGTGTCTGTGCGTGTATATATGCGCGCGTGTGTGTGTGTGTGACGTTTGATACTATGGAGGAAAGAAATAATGCAGTCAAGAATCAACAATAATGCGAAGTCGGGAATAAGTGAAAGTGAGAACACGAATGAGAAGCTAAATAGCAATGTTAAACTTTGAGTAGTAGTAGTAGCGGGTGGGTGACGGTCACGGATAGCGAGTAGTAGATAGCGGGATAGCGAGTGACGGGTAGATAGCCGGTAATGAGTGACAGGCAACGGTGACAGGTAGCATAAGCAACATAAAAGGATACCTGAAAAAAGGGATAGAAGAGGGAAAAGTGGTAATAGAAGTGGAATGATGACATTAAAGAGAGATGACACCGCGGCACATAATAAACATGTTTTCACAATTAATCAGCAATCATAATAGCATCGATAATGTGAACGACTGCAAGTATTGAGCCATCGTCGTCGTCATCGTCACCAACGCAATATCACCGCCGTTAACATTCATTTCTAATACGGAAAAGCTTTCCATTCATTATCGATGTTTGCTGTCATTGTTGCTAATGAATGATAATGTTTATTATTGTTATTATTGTCTGTTGCCACTGCTAATGATATCGTTATTGATCGTGATGATAGCGACAATCATTTTGCAATATTTTTATATTGCTTCATTTTTATATTAGTGATTTTTTTATTTGATTATATAATTATTTGTTGTCTCACTTATTTTTATTCACTTGGTATGTAAATAAATAATTGGTTTACAACGAATAAATAATAATAGAAAGAAAACATTTAGAAATGGAAGAAATTCGTAACAAAATGACTGATTTAACGACTAAAAACGACTTTTTCAAATGACCTCTCTCTGATAATGCATTATACGGTATCATCAAATGATAGAGAGGAGAACTGTGCATTCCCTTAGAGAAAATGACTGCCAAATAGTACATGGATGAACTCTCAACACGAATGACGAAAGGAAGGGCAAAGATTTGAAATTTTCAAAGAATATTTTGAGAGAAAAAAAAAGTAAAGTGAAATAAACAAATAAATATAGAACTACATTCAGACTATAAATAACTTAACAGATCAAATTTCATCAGATAATATAATGCAATTAAATTAATCTTAATGTTATAAAACATGCGATATATTTATTATTCATCAAATAATTTCCGATCTACAAGTTACAGTTAAATATTTTTTGGAAAAAAATAAATAAGCTCACTCTCACTGAAACACCATTTATTCCTTTTATCCATTTATGATGGTTAAATCAGTCAATAATTTAATGAACCATTAAATCTGATAGCGATATAATGGTATAATAGGCACATAGGTGACAACAGAATATACCCAAACGACAGGTAAAATAATCAGAACTGAAGTGATTTTTCTACTTCAGACTATACGGGTCGTTTCTTTTCTCTTCCCTTCTTTCCATTCTTCTCTCTCTCTCTTTCTCTCTTTCTGTTTCAAATTCAATCAATTTTACTTTTCTTCAATTCTTTTCTTTAAACTATTTTCAATTTCATTTTGTAAATCGCAATTTCTTATCCAACAAAAAAAAAATAAAAACTCTTCATTTTTTAACTTTCCCATCGTCCTTCAAAAATTTTCATTGCTTTCATTGATATTTGTATTTGCACTTTGATCTCCTCTCTACCTGTCCTTTTCCTTCCAATTTTTTTCTAAACTAATCAATTGACATACTTCACTTCTCTCTCTCTCTTCTACTTTTCAATTTTCTCACTTCATTTAATTACTTTTCACCCCATTTAGCTACCCGTATTTATAATGCATAATGATTTTATACATTTTTATTTTATGTAGATTTTTTAAGCAAAATGAAATTTAATAATTTCTTCTAAAGTAGTTTCATTTTTCTTCCATGTCTTTCTTAAATATTCTTCTTGACTTTTAATCATACTTTAATCATTATTTTCCAAATTTTTAATAAAAAAGGTGTCTTTCCATTCCTGATAATAAATTGAATTGACAAAAAGAAATGTTTGTTACAGTAAAAAACGTAAAGTTTTAAAAATTTTGATGAATGTTTTGATTTTCGATTTGTTTAGAAATTACATTTTCTTATTTAACTTAGTAAGAAAGGTAAAGAAGAAAATAAGTTATTTCATTTTAAAGCTAAGTTTGAGAGAGAGAGAGAGAGAAAGAGAAATAGAAAAAAAGAAAAGTCATAGGACATTGCAATTGCTATCATTGTTAACTCATTCTTTCTTTCCTTCCATTTTTCATTCCTATCCTAATTTCCTGTTCTATTATTTCCATATTACCTTCTAGCCTTTTTTCTGGCCGATACAGCCTGGAACAACTACATTTCACTCATTCATTCATTCAACTTTGTTGACACTTGAAAGAAAAAAGAACCCTGCGGTTTTATGCAAAAGATTTTAAATCCTCGGAAATTTTAAAGTAATTCCGAAATATGAAAGATTCTTTTTTCTAAAGATAAATAATGGATAGATAATCTTTTACTATCATTACATCAAGCTAATCAACATATTGCTTTTTGATATACTTTTGATATATGAATGAAAATTTTAAAAGACAAAATTATTTAAATAATAAATTTTTCAATCCAAATTTTAATTTATTTTCCATGTGTTTTTACATATTTCATTTCATGTCATTATTAAATACTATGAAAAGAAATATTAAATGACAGATTTAGTGAATAATTTCGATAAAAAACACACTGAAAAATATAAAATCAACAGAAAGAGGAAATGAAATTAATTGGTAAAAAGTTTTTCATAGAAATGGATTTTTTTCCCCATTCTATTTCTTTTTTCTTGCATTATATGCAATTATTTAATTTGTTTAATGCAAAAAGAGAATGAAAAAATTATTGTTAATTTCTAAAAGAATTTTCGAATTTTAGGATACTAAAATTACTTATAAAATGGAATGAAATGAAAAGTGAAATGACGAAATGGAAGAATGAAGATTTGTTGCCATGGATAAGGTTCAATAACACGCCTAACTGCGCCCTTTCTTTACAAACATCCTCCGTACTTCATAAATTAAACAATTCAAAATGCTATTAAAAGTTTGTCCAATGAGTTTGTATTATTGTAAAGTCATTGTTATCACTTTAAATATTATCGATCAAATTTTCAGATATATTGCATATATTTTGTTGGATTTTTTATTAGAGAATTTTTTTTTCTTTGCTATTAATTTTTGAAATATTCAAAGTAGTTTATTTTATAAGGCATAGAAGTTTTGAATCATTTTTTTAACTCTTCCGTCATTCTTCACATTGTCACATTTTCAACTTTATGGGAAATGAAAGGAAGCGTAAATGCACTTCGAGAAGAATTTATATGACAATGATGGTACTGTTGTTTAAACTTATTAAATTATAACAATTATAGAGAAAAATTGTAAAAGGGAAGAGAAAAAGAGAGAAGGAAGTGAAAAAAAAAACTCAAAATTGGTAAATTTTAAAAAGACATAAAAAATAAATTATTTCAATTTTAGTTTAAAAAAAATCTAGGCTTTAAAGAGTCAATTCATACTATGGAGATGGAATAAATATGTTAGTGAACATCAAATTTTATTATGCTACTTTATCAATTTGTTAAAATGAATGACCAAATTTGAATGTCACTTCAAATCTCATCTTTGTTGACACAAAACTTTTTAGACGATCAACAAATTCGTGAACATTAACATTTTCTGATGAAAGTAAGAGGAGGAAAAAGAAGAAAAATATGAAGAAAATTATGCAAAAATTTATGGAGAAGAAAAGAAAATGAAAGGGAAAAGATGAAAAAGCACAGAAAGCTAAGCAATTTGTGGTAATAATTTTAGCATTCGAAAATTTGTTATAATAATAAAATCCTTCCAATGAAATACGTTAAAGTATATACTTTGGAATAGTGAAATATGAGCAGAAATTAATGCAAAATCATTTAAAACAAATGGGCGAATAGCTAACTAACAACTCATTTCAGAAAAACATGACTATTTTATTTTGTTTAAAAATTGTTTGTTGATTTCATAATATTTCATTGATAGATGTCATATCATTATTACATTAAATAACCATATTTATTCGCTTTTTTCTTTTCTTAACCGTTTAATATTTAATTTCACAGTGACTAACAGTTTAAGATATGTCACTGCTAAATTAAATATTAAATGGTTTAAAAAACTTAAAAAGAAAAAGAAATTTTTTTTGCCCTTTCAGTCTCTACGGTGATAGTTCATGATAAAGAAATTTTCACAAAAAGATCACATCATTTTATCATATTTGTTCATTATAGTCATCTTTTTCTTCCAATAAAATATATGAGTAAAATTAATATTAAATGTATACTAATAATAAATTAAAATAAAATATACAACTAATTAATAACACCAACCGATAGCACTGTTTGAATGTAACCAATCGATCTATTGTTGAAATATAAAATTGGAAATCGAATTAGTAAATGGAAATTTAAATACATGTGTGTACTTATTATGAATATCTTTGAATAGAAGAAATGAATTAAGATTGAAGTATTATACTGCAGCAATTAAAATCTTTAAGCTGTTAATTTTACATTTCAAAAGAGGACGGAATGAGACTACAATCATTCGGTAGCATTGACAAAATTAATTAACAAAAAATAAGTGAACAAATTCGAATAATTTTTTTTTCATTTCCAAAAGTCGAAGTAGATATTTTTTATATTTTATAACTTTGATCTAACAAAACAAAATGTTCCTTACACAATATGTTGTATGATAATAACTGCCTGTTTAAAAGAATTATCCATAATGATAATCGTTAATCAGTTTGTCGAATGAAATGCGCCAAAAGCTTCCACTTCAAAAATAATTTAATTTTCACACTCACTCATTCAATCCCATAATACTGCTATGCAAATATCGCGTGATGATATAAATAAACACAAATGCATTAGTAATCACTGCTTCTTAAAGACTATCAAAAATGTTAATCTAAGTTTTCAGGAAGCATTATAAGCTCTCAGGCATAAGCATCACAAACTTAGGCGTATTTGGGCATACATATGCACCCTTCACTAATTGTTCTCAAAATATGCTTGTTGTGAAGAAGAGGAAAATGGAAACACTTCAAATTTTATTCATTTATAAACATTCAGGAAAGATTTAAGGCATAAATTTATTTCAATTGATGAATAATGGCTATTAGCTTAAATGTGGATTCAAAAACCGTATTCACATTGAATTACTTGTAACATAATCTTGCATATTTCAAAACTTGAACACAATAACCTGCTGATCAATAACTTGCTGACAAATTTGAAAATTAATTATGCTCATTATTCTCATATCTTTTATCATCACATAATTGATAATTAAAATCACTTGCTGTAAATCGTTAATAGAATGAACATTTACTTTATTTATTTGACAATTATTACTAACTTTTTAGTTTGTTAAAATTAATTAACTGAATCCCTCTCTCTCTCTCCTTCCCTCTCTCACTATCTCCCTGTCTTTTCTTTTCACGTGTGTTCATTGCACAGCAAATTAACATGGATTAATTAGAAATAAACAAGAAGTAAATAAGCTTAGCTTAGTTAAATTTAAATGCAATTAATCTGATATTATTTCAGTTAAAATCTCAGAGCGATTTTTATTTCCAAACAAGACTTTCTAGGAGGCTATTCCATTCATGTTTGGCTGAAATTTTATGAAATTATTCTCGGGAAAAAAAATATTTTAACAGTTAAGCTTTAGGATAGTTAAGAATTTCGAAGGTTTTCTTTTCTTTTCCAAGCAATTATCTCTTTCCCATCATTTTGTAAATTGATAAATTTGCAGAGAGAAAAGATTCCCACATTTATAAAATATATTCATTGATGCTAATATTTTGTACTGCAAAGCAAAAACAACAAATAGAAAAAGACATATTAAAAAATTGCAAAATTTTTTAATTTTTAGCTTAAAAGATAGAAAAAGTAAAAATATAAGTCAAGCTTATAGCTTACATTATAAACTTCTTGGCTAAATACTTGGCCACATTCAACATGTACATATAACTAAAAATGAACTGGACCAAAATAATTATCAGATAAAAATGATAAAAAAATATAAGCCAAGCTTATAGCTTACTAGATAAAAATAAAAAAAACAACAAACAAAATGGTATCTTTTTTTGCAAATCAGTGAATTTTTCGAAATAAAATTACCTTAAAATATAGTTTTAAAAAAAGCAATTTTAAATCTGTAAACGATAGATTCAAGGTAATTTGGCCAAAAAAAGATGAAAATGGTGGAAAAATTTTTAAAGCTGCAGTTTCTGACCAAAATATATTTTCACTTGAAATAAAAGCTGAAAAATAGTAAAACGTGTCAACGTTTCCATTTAATGACTGAAATGGAACAACACTGCTGGAAACAAAGTTTTAATGATTGAAATGAAATAACACAATAACAACAAATGATATTAATTAAAAATCATCCACTTGTTATCATTATATTATTATTTGTTATTACTGTTATCATTAATAATAGCAGTAACAATAAGTAATAATATAATAATAATAACAATAATAACAATAATAGTAGAAATAATAATAATAAATTAATGAGTTAAGCGGATGTGTTATCGACGAGTAAAAGTAAATTACTGATAACAATTGGTATTATAATAGCAATAATTAGTACTGTAATATGATACATGTACCGATCGAATTAATTTAGAAAAGTTTGAAAGTGATAATAATTCTGATAATGGCGTAGCAACGATGTGACACGAAATGAATCAACGATGTAGTGCAAATTGATATAATCATAATATAATTGTTGTCATTGTGATAATTGCAATATTATATATTAAATTGTATGGCTTTTCTCGTTTTTAGTTTTAAAGATTCATTTTAAAAAATTCTGAAAAAGAATTTGATTAAAATTGAAAAGTAATAAATTATTGATTCAATGAATAATTTCAATTTTACACATATATACTTTAATTGAATAAAGCTTTAATTAGACTAAAATTTAGAGAAAGCTTACTTACTGGAAACTTTGAAATAATCGAAAAATAATGTTCGTTGTGCGAAGAGATATACATACATATACATATAGAAATATAAGTCGTCAATATAATGATGCGGACAATTTTCCATAAATGCTAGTGTGGGATGAAATGAAAAGAGGAAGGGAGAGGGAGGGGAAGAGAGAAGAGGAAAGAAAGAGAAAGAGAGGAAATGAGAAGTGCGTATGTAATTACCGGAAGTGTTTTCATGAAATGTTTTAAATATGGGTATTAGAGGGTAAGGCTCACAACAAAAATTTAGTTTTTCGAAAAATAATAAAAAAATAATGAAATATTTAAAAATGATGGAAACGAATTGCTTTGAATTGATATCATTGTATAACACTCTTCTTTATCATTATTCTTACCCTGTGATAATATATTAAACGATATGTGCCAGAGATTCTTCTTATCACTCATCACTTATCATTGGAAGTATGTTTGAAAATTCAATGCATTACATAGATATTACACTTCTAATTAATTCTCTTTCTTTATTACTTATCTGTCATTATAAGTGATGTTTATTTGTTTATTTATTTATTTTTCTTTACATTCTTTCTTGTAATTTTATTTGTTGAACGAAAAAGAAAAAAGGATTAATGTTTAATAATATTTCCATTCATATGTTCTTCTTTTCCTCTTCTTCTCGTATTTTTCTTCCATTTTGTGCACATTTTTCTTAACTTTTTATAATTTTTTAATAAAATCAAAAATGTTCATATCTTTCAATGTAAAGTTTAGCATAAAATGCTTGCCGTTATTATTCAAAGAATTATTAAATTTTCGAAATAATAATTAAAAAATAATAATTTTAAAAAAACAATAATAAGCTGTAAAAAATGAGGAGAAAGGAGAGGAAGAGAAAGAGGAACAGAGAGAGGAGAGTGAGAGAGGGAGAGAAAAAATGGATAAAAATTCCGCATTCAATCAATTCGGCTATATCTTATGATCAATCTATGCACTTAATGAATTGTTCAATTGAAATTAATCATTTTTTTATTAACTTTCATTTCAGCTCTTTTTTATTGTATTATATCAACTTTTCCCACTAACAATAACGAACGATAATAAATCATTATTGAAGGGCTCATGTTCGGGTCGGGAATGAATTGTGGTAGGCTAAGAACCAGTTTTTCTGTCTCTTCACAACCATAACACTTTAAAAAGCAGCATCAAAATTTAACATTTTGTCAATGCTCCATTTTACTCACATCAATTATTATTATTATTTAATCAAAAATCATAAATATCAAAATTTATTCAAAAAAAAATGAAATGTGAAATGGAAGAAATGAATGTTTTTTGTTCATCAATCAAGACTTTTATAAAAAAAAGTCAATTTAGTTTTATTAATTTCTGTATATACTAGTCTTTCTGATTGTTTCCATAAATTATTCGACGATATGGAAAGATTTCAGGAATAGCCTATGAGCATCATGGCTTTATGTTAATAATCATGAAATGTCCAATTTTAGCAATAATTTACTATATTGTTCAGAAGGTTAAAGGGGAAATTCTTTGTGGAAAAGATCATTTTTTTCTTAAATAGCAATCAACTGGTAAAATGAAATAAAATCTTAAAATTATATATAAATTATAACTATCAATTGATTGGTTTAAAATTTTGAACACATCTGATTAAAAGGATGAAAAGGAAATTAGCTGTCGCAGACAACAATCAACAAATATGATGAATGAAACAATTCATCATTATTTCTTCATGAAAGATTAAAAAATTAATTTAATGGGAAAAAGAGAAAGTAAACTGAGGAGAACAATGAAAATTTCATGAGATGTATTCGAGATGGAGTTTTGTGGGTACAACTGTAATCCTGACAAAATGAAATCTTAAAAGTGAATAATACTATAAAATAGTATTAATGAAATGTATTGGAAGAAGGAAAGAGCAAAGAAAATTCAGCTATGAATATTTGATAAAAGCTGTGGAAAAAAACTGCTAAAAGTTTGTTGGAAGTGATGATATTGTGAAGAAATAACTGAGAAAGAAATCTGATAGCATAGTTTTTCACTTATATATATAACCTTTTTTCTTGCTTTGTTTGAAAAAGAATTTATCAATGATGAAACAAACGTAACATAAAATGAGGAAAAAGGCGAAGTTATTGTTGAAAGTTAAAATTATTGAAGAAAAGTTAAAGCTAGTCGAATAGATAACAGGTGTTGCTTCTGTTTCACTTTCACATTTTCATTCCACTTTTTATCCTTCCTTCTCCTCCATCCCCTTTTCTATATTTTCAAGCTCAAAAGCATCTCAGTCATATTAACGTCATCATCATCAACATCATCATTA
>UPTC01000938.1:0-23211 GCA_900537255.1 Acanthocheilonema viteae | reverse complement strand
ATAAACATCCATAACGATATTTTATATAATTAAACAGTAGATAGTTCCATTTCTGACAAGTTTGAGCACAGGATTTTTTCACGAGAATGATATTTGGGAGTCATAATGGCACACAGTTACGTTATAAAACATTATCTATAATAAATGCCTTATGAAAACTGCAGTTTTGGAAAATTATTTAATTTAAGCTTCAGTTCCATTACTACTACTTTGCAACAGAAAATTAACCATATGTGCTGCCTTGATGTTGCTAAGATTTTCAACCGCTTTACACAAGCTGTGATAATGAGTAGAAAAAAAAGTACGACAGTTCAGTCGGGTTGCCAAATCTAGCAGCACTGCATATGCGATAGCAGTGCCATCATAAGTGCTAAAAAATTCATTTTGAAAACTGCATAAAATTAATTTTCTAAAAATTACAAAACTGTTTCTATTAGGAAACAATTTACTGAAGGAGTTTAAAAATGTGAGAGTCGATAAAATGCACCATGAACTTTTTATGAAAGACAGAAATTAATGTGCAAATCACAAGTAGAAGACAAGTGGACGGAATCCCAACGCTTTGTAAATCAATAATTAAAATTTCAATTAGTGAAAGAAAACCTAAACACGAATATTATGTCTCAACAAAATTATCACAAACTAAATGAAATGAAAATATTACCTTGTTCCTCTACCTAGTTCATCCATTATCACAAGGGAATGTCTGGTTGCATTTCGCAAAATCAAATTCGTTTCACTTAATTCAACATAGAAAGTAGATTGGCCTGAAATAAGCTTCGAAAATAGAGACCTGAAGTATGTTTTGAAATTTTAGAAAACCAAATGAATGTCGACCTGCAGTAATTCGATCACCCGCACCCATTCTTGTAAAGATTCGATCAACTGGTGATAATTTCATTTCATCCGCAGGAACAAAACTACCCTATAATATGATAATGTGGTATTCATTAAACTCTGAGAAGACATAAATAGCACTCTATAACTTCAGATATTCAGATATAACTTGATATAAATTATAAAGTAATAATCAAATTAAAACAAAGTAGGGCAGCTAATCTTGCGATTAATTTGGTAAAACCAAAAATTTTCAGACAAGAATACACATGTAAAAATGTACATATATAAAAAATACAACAATTTAACAGAAAATATCTGAACAGTCGGCTAGAAAAGTAATTTTCAATCATATTGTATTTCATTTACTTCTAGCAGGTGATGGAGTGGTACTTTAATATCAGAAAGAAATAAGTGTCCAATACTGCATAACGTGATGATCCTGATTATACAAATGCTATATAAAATATAGAACACAGTATAATTCAATAATTGATGCAGTCCTCCATAATTCCTCATTTTTCTGCATTTAATGGAAGGCACTTACTATTTGAGCAAGGACAACCAGCACACCAACTTGACGCATTAATGTTGATTTCCCACCCATATTTGGACCTGTCAATAAAATTGTTGATTCATTTCTTCCCACTAAAACACTGTTTGGTATATATGTGAAACTGCTGCCCGAAGCAGCTATCGCAGCAAGCGACGGATGATATCCGGATTTGATTTCTAATACGGGCTGCAAATATGATCAACGATTAATTTAAAGATTTATTTTAATGGTTACAGCTAATTACTATTCAATGCAATAGTGTTCGATAAATAAGAGTTTTAACACTTATTTAGCTTCATTTTCAAGTATTATCCTGTAGGATAGCGTAAAATTAGATCTTAATTACTTACAAATATCATAAATGTATAAATAAATAAACTTCTACCAGCTTACTATCGTAAATAAACTGTGGACGGCACATATTTAGACCACATTCTTGACTATAACGAGTTAAAGAAAGAAGCACATCAAATGTAGCGATACGTTCAACAACCACCGTCCATTTCATAGACCTTCAAATGCAGTGAATATCGATTTAACTATTTCGATTTCTCTACTATTTTTATATGAACAGTTAAAATTCTTGGAACTAGATTTTCTAAAACAGTAAACTTTTATGGCTAATTAATTTCCAACTGTCGACGTTTAAACTGATTGATAGGAATTCAGACTATCATCAAAAACATTTAGCGTCATTTAAGTTTAAGACACTATCATCAAGATCGTATGATTAGTAGAGGTGAGAAACAAACAAAGATGCGTGTTGTATCTAACAAACATAAGGCTTCTTTATACTAGTCCCCAACGAATAGCTAACAACGCATTTTACTGTTATGGTGCAATTTCTTGTTGACTCAAAATTTACATTCATGTCGATTATCAATACAATACAAAACCTGCTTATAAAACATTTTGAATAATTGTTCTGAACATTCGGATCTCAACCTAATAAGCATTGAAATAATGTTTCACTATTTCAACTATTGTGAAGCATGTTTATATATTGTGTATTTATTTACATTCGTCACTTCTACTCCGAGAAAATTGAATAGCTTCATTAAGTCCCCTCGAAAACTTCACTAACCTGTCGCCAAAATCAGCAAACACGCGCCGCATAATATCACGTCGTAAGATATCAAGTTGATTTTCAGCTTCGTCCAAATTTTTAACTAATTTTACCAATTCATCCGTTACCATCCGTTTGTAGCCCTATTTCAAAAAATGAAAGTAAATAAATGAAATGGAAATAAAGCGAAACAGAATAAACAATGAAACTTGATTAGCATTATCCAACCTTTCGAGAGGATTTAAGCTCGAATTCATGGCCCAAATTCATAGCAATAGCTTCCGGTATTTCAAGCTGATAACGGGATCGCCCGCTTCCAAAGAAATTAATGTTCTGGAAACATTTTAAAAGTCTTCATAACACTGATAAAACTAAAATAAATGCATTCAAAGATGTTTAAATAATGGCCGTCTACATATAATTTTTGACCATTTATTTTGATAAGGAAAAAATTTACTGAACAATGTAGTTGCTTTCTGATGACATTCAAATACGAATCTAATTCATGGACGCATTCCTTCATGTTACAAATCGCATCGTCGTATTCCTCAATTACACCTTTTTCTGGTACAATAATACCTTCTTCTTGTGCTTTATCGCGATTGAATGCATTCTGCAACCACCATATTTAGACAACGAGCAAAGTCAATCCTTCATCTATTTTTCAATCCTAAGTATGTTTAACGACACAATTGATGATGATTACTGACAAAACACGCTCAAAAATTACAAATGAGAGTAAAACACATTTAGTAAATACTGTTTAAAGCAACTTGATGATTTCTGCATTTTAAAAAATTGATATAAAGATTTTTTATGCCTGTTAATGAAATGAGACTGGTTAAAGAAGGAGTTTAAGGCTGCCGCAGTCTCTATCATCCACTTAGATTCTGAGCATCTTAGTAGGAAACAATGTGCACCAGAAAAAAGCCGAGCTGATTCAAATGGGCTTAATATGAATTTAAAATAAAATAAATTTTTCTTATCACATGAGTACAGAATGAATAATAAACCAGCAAAGACACAGAGAATCCCATTGCAGATCTCTATGAAACACAACTCACGAGATAGGTTCAAGTCCTAAAACAAGAGAATAGGAAGTTAACAAAAACAATGACAAAATGATTCTAGAAGCTATGATTTATCAGAACAACCATAAAAAATAGTTACTTTAAAATGTTCCAGATCATTTGAGATGTCAGGAAATCGATATCCAAAGCATTGTTCTAACAGTGAAGGGCTATAACAATTTTTGATTTAACATAGGTCTTCATTTACTACTTAGATTAAATAAAAAATACATAGCCAGTGCTTTTGCACACTACAACTACTTTTCATAAACTTTGAAATCGATCTTCGGATCCCAAAATAAAACTTTTTCAAAAACTGTTTACTAATTCAAAGCAATTTTTATGCCAAATGTTTCAGCAAAAATTTTTCTGTCAAAATAATGGATACAAAAATAAACCAAACCACATACACTGCCTTGTGACTCTCGCCAAAATTTTCCATAAATTCTAGACGGAGATCTTGAATAGACTCAAAACCTTCTAGAGCTCGAACTAAATCTCGAATTTTTCGTTTATTGTAACGCATAGTTTCGAACATTTGCGCTCGGCTATCAGGGTGCTCTTCTGCTCGATATTTGAGTCCTAATGTGTGTATTCTGAAAAAAAAAGGAACGTATATTTTAATAAGTAAAGCTCTGAATATACTGTAATTCTGAGAATAAAGATCACTTTTGAACTAGGCGTTCTAGGTCAGGTACTTTGCGCAACTTGTCCACAGCTTTGTTAATGAATCCTTTCAATCTTGTTTCAGAAAGCCATTCTATTGCATCTTGTCGTGAATATAGGATCTCTCGATCACAAACAGGGGCACAAACCCACTGCCGAAGAAGACGTTTACCTGAAACTATTTAGGATTAACTTCGAATCATTAAAAAAAATGGACAAAGAAGAACGCTATAAATCTTTGATTGTCAAAAGATGAGTAACGCTTTCATAAAAAATTTGGGATCTATTTTAAAATTTCCGACAAAATATACCTGCCGGAGTGACACATTTATTAATAACATTATAAAGTGTATATTTTGCAGTGACCGGATCATGTGGTGAAAATTTCTTTATAAAACCAATAGGTGGTATGATATTCAGATGTTTCAAAGCAAGGCTATCCAAAATAAGACGGTGTCCACTCCAGTACTGTTCATCACTTTCAGCTTGATCCTTAAAAAAATTTGGATTTCGCAATATTAAATAATTACAATGACAATGACCATTTATTACACATATAAAAGCTATAGAGCTTAGAGAAAAGGACAGAGAGTATGCAACGATGAAAACTTGGCACAACTGACTGAGAAGAAAATAAAATATAAATTCACTTTATCTTGGAAAAGAGGTCCCGTCAAATTCATGGGTTTGTATAACTCAAATCTTTGCATTGAAATCATATCAACATCAATAAAGCATCTTCCTAAATACCTGAAATTTGAAGTATATTTGAAAATTTTTGATAGAAAATTTTTCGCTCAAATAAATTTAATATTTTGCGTGAAGTTAGATATCGACAAGATTCAGTAAATTTCAATATAGTTATCCGTAATATAAAGTCAAATACTGAATGGACAAACCAAACAACGGCTCCCAAAGCTGAAACGCATGCGTCATACGCAGGATTGCATTTTAGGGTAAGGCTGTCTTTATCCATCATATCGAGTAGAACTATGGGCCATTTATCATACAATTCACCGAAATATTTATCGCTTGCCAGCTGCAATAAATTTTTGTTTCACTCAATATTACTTAACTGACCCAAGCAAAAGTCATTACATCAGCGTTATTTTGACTACATTATTTTGAAAATGAAATTTTTTTCCGAAAAAGAGTAAATGCAGATAGAAATAACAAAACAGAAGACAAAAAGCTGGCATATTTAAACGAATTTGGATTTAAACTTCTCCTATGCATTAAATTCGTACCAATTTCAAAGTGTTTTCAGATGTTAAAAATTCTTTCTTCGGAACTAACGCTTCTTTCGGCACAGCACTCACAGTACTATTATATACAGTCATTGTCGACGCTGAAACTCGTCCCCGCTCATATAAAATCTGTAAAAATTTTGTTCGAACAAAATTCGAATTAAAAAGTAATTATTAATTTCAATCAATTCAGAGACAAACCTGAGCTGGTTGATAATGAGAAAATAATGTCCTTAGAGCAGAACGATTACTCCCATCTGAGAGGCAGCCAATCTGAAACGGTTTTCTGCAAAAAGACAAAACAGTGAAACAAGCAACAAATCTCAACTTGAAAGTATATTACACTTTCTAAAATATTTCTAATATTTCAAAAAGGCTCTTTTCAGACATGAAAAACATACATAGAACCGACCGACTGTTGTATCGATGAAACAGACACCATATTCTACACTATCTGTACCCTGAAAACAAATTTATGCTATTTAATGATATGACCATCAAAATAAATTATGAAAATCAATCTTCTATCAAAATTAAAATACCCTTTCAGCTATAGCGTACAAGTAACGTGCTGTTGTGTCCATCATATCCACAGTGCTTTGTTCATCATTTCCATCAAGTACTCCGTATGTACGAGTGCCTGGAGTAGTAATATTGCACACTTCCCTAAAACATTTAACACTGTAAGCGCAACAGCATTAGATTTGCAAAACATAATTAGACTAATTTATTCAAAAACGAAATGCGATTACTGCGATAGTTGATCTCGCATAAGAAACAAGAGACAAAAACCTTACAGCTTCAAGTTTATATGTATTTTATAGCTAGAAGCTAAACGAATTAAAAGAATGAAAAACAAATTAAGTCAGAGTTTTTGATATTTAGTATCGCCACTTTTTTTTGACAAGTTAGGAATATTCGTACATTACTGACTGTTACAGTGAAATACTTATGTTGAATCACACCTCCTCACAACTTTGTCATTAACTTTCTCGATTTTATTTCGGCTTTCTAATTGTGTTGGAGTTTCGGTTTGTTCTACGCGGGCAACTTTATATCCTCGATTAACCAGCTGATCAGCAAAACGACCGTAAGCTACTTCTGGAAATCCACAATGCGCAAAATTGCCCTAAAAAAATTCAAGTTTTGAAATTTGTTTCAAAAATTGGGTTTCCATTAAAAATAATCTAGAAAAGAACAAACAAATAACTTATTAAAATAAGCTAAATTGAATTAACCCTCATATAATTAAGATTTAAATTTTCGACGCCAATGACAGCATCCATATGATACATTTCGTAAAACTTTCCAACTTTGAAAAACAGTACTGTATCAAAGTAAGCCGATTTAGCTGCCCACCACTGTCGATGTCCTAAAAAATATTTTCAAAATTGCAAATTTATGATAAAAGTACTACTTATAAAAAACAAGAAATTCGGCGCAAATCTAAACCTGTATATTATTATTATTAATCTATTAAATTTGCAAATTTTATTGGTTGAAACTTAACATTCCTTTGAAATCATAAATCATACCGGGCGTTTGCTTTTTCATGAACGCTTCCGGCACATACAAAGTACGCGGACAATAATCTGGATGATTACGTAAACGTTTATCTGCATCGCGAATGCGATCTGGTTGAAGAAAATCAAAATCTAAATGAGGAAACCGCACAGATTCAATATCGGACACGGTTGCCAAACATGCAGTAGATGTGCTTTCATCCATAACATCCTTATTGATTGAACAATCTAGTTTTGATGTCGTAGATAAATCCTAGATTAGTATTAATTAATGAATTAATTGCAGTTAATGTCCTGTAAATCTGAAACTTTAAATTGGAAAATATCGAATACTTGACGTTCATATCAGAAGATCTCGAATTTCCATTTGAAAACAAGCAATATGAGATGATCCGAAATGCATATATTCAGAAAACCTTCTAAAT
This sequence comes from Acanthocheilonema viteae, assembly GCA_900537255.1. Lineage (NCBI taxonomy): Eukaryota > Metazoa > Nematoda > Chromadorea > Rhabditida > Onchocercidae > Acanthocheilonema > Acanthocheilonema viteae. Next base: position 15,821 of record UPTC01000938.1, on the reverse strand, counting down.
GATAGAATCTCCTACTCTGAACTTCGATCAAAATCCATAGAAATACATGTGCGGAATATTGTATGCTAATTAAAGAAATGCAATTTTTATTCAATACAAACTTGCTCTGTAGCGCGGAATGAATTGATGAACGATATAGCCATCTCACTCAGAACAGGTTTTGAAGATCTGGGTTTATTTACCGATGGAGTCTCCAAGGAAATATTTTCCTGATGAGGTGACTTCTGTAAGACAAAATACCATTATTTTTGAATTAAATTTAACTTTGAATTCAAACTCCAGTTGAACTTACACAACTAATACAACGGAACTTCAAGCTTGAAGTCAGGGGAAAAATCAACAACGATTTACTAAAGAATTTAAGGTCAAGATTTTGAGATCTAATAATGTTCCCAGATGAAATATATTTTTCATATATTCACTGTTGACTTTTTTCTCAAAAAATTTTCCATTTCTGTTAGTGCGTAAATTGACCAAATTTTACAAACCAATTGAGACAGCAAGCCGCTCCTTAATGGCTTATTTTTTGGACTTTGCTTCATGTTTTCCTCACTTTTTTTCATGTCCATCACTTCAACATCATCATCTTCTGAATCCGATGAAACCACCACGCGGCGACGTTTTGTTTTTACTGATGAATGTTCTTCATTTAGTGGTCGCTTCATATCTGGGCCTTAATAAATGAATTCAAAAAAGAAATGGATTTTTCCTTGAAGGTGGTATTGTAGGGTGTAAAATCTATTAACTGAAAAAGATTTTCTTAAAACTTCAGAACTTGAATTAGTTCGGTCTGATTTCTAGGTTTAATTCTTTCAGAAAATGTGCATAAAGATTAATCGTATCTAGAATCTAATTATGAAAAATGTTTTTTGCAAAGAAGTGTTTTTTTTTTTTAAATATTTTCCACAGCACTAGTAACTGTCCATTTCAAAACAAATTTAAATCATATTAACAAGTGTAGGATCTCGTAGGTCTCTCGAACTTTGTATGGAAAGCATTCTCTGTGTTTTATATTAATGGCGTTAAATTATGTGAAAATCTGTAATGTAAACGAATCGAGGTTAGCCATAACTCAGTGCTTATGTCGTCATAATCCATTTTTTGAAATAAATCTATTTTGCTAAAGCCTTTCATAAAATAAAATATTTCAAATAAAACACTTTTTGTAGCATCTTCCATTGGGATATCATTCCCTCTATTAACATCTTTTTGCGTTCTCGAAATTTTGGAAGTAGTTCGCTTCAGGTCGATCTGGAAAAGAGAGTTTTTCAACTTTGGAATTCAGAATTAGGGACACTGAACTGCATTGCAACTGAAACATGTTTGAAAAATATATGATTGGTAGGATGTATATTAATTTCCAGCCCTTTTAATTAAAAAATATTAGATCAATAATAATTTGAGTCAATTTTCAAAGCTCATTCTATTGTTTTTTCATGTCGTTATCATTGATTAAATGTAATTTCCGATCACTAATTCCACTTGTATGTAATGACTGAAGTATTTGCTTGTCGTTTCTTTCACATTTCTTTCGGTCCTTTATTGATTTTTTCTTTTTATTCTAATTGATCTCTAAATGGTAAGAGCAAATGTGAATCCTCAGAAGAGCGGGATAATCTTCGAATCTATGAAAAGTGGGAATACGTAGTAGTAAGGAGCTGGAAGTGATTAAACTGGAATCATTAATTTGGAATCATCTCTCTTAGTTACGATATTTCTCATTCATTTATTTGCAGCTTACCCACCTAATTCGTTTTCTTTAATGGATTTTTTACTGGATAATATGATTTTCATTTTAATGGATTTAAATTTTGCAGACCGTTTGATTTCTGACCGGTACATCTTGCACTGCATTTTTCGGATTTGGACTTCTGGTGAAAAATGAAAATAAGGATGCCTGCTTCTTCGTAGCCATTTTCTGAACCACCACTGAAATGTTGACACAATGGTTATGAGCTTTTCAAAACAACAAAAAAAGCTAACGGGGCATACTAAAAGTTTAAAAACTTGAAATATATTTTTTCCCCCCACGCATCAACATTCTTGAGATAGTGATGGCACTCAAGGAGTCATCGGGTGGTATATAGGAAAGTATGGCGAAGCATGTTTGTCACTCGTTAATCTTTAGAGAATTTACAGACCGGTGAAAAACATGAATGAATAGATCCAACAGAATAATTTGAGCTATGTAAAATCCAATAGAAAGTTCTTTACAAAGATTCAAAATTTTCCAATTCCATTCAAACTGTAACTTTTATTTAGCCAAAAAAATTTGTTGCTAATGAATGTGCGCTTTATTAATGATAATTTAACTTTTTAATAAATTAATAATTAGTATCAAATTCCTAATTTTCCGGTAAGTTGTCAATAAAACTATGAATTACAATAAAATCAATAGTTAGAAGCATATTATAGATGACATTATGCATCAATGAAATAATGCTTAATCACGCGCGTATCATACGTCAAATCACATAAAGCTATTTCTGACCTCTTTCCAGTAGAAACGAAATGTATGAAACCAAACGTAGATCACTTTAATGCTGTATCAGTGAGAAATATGATATTTTTAAATTGAACTGGTCTTGAAACGATATCTTTGATGTCATTGAGGTAGCTTTTAGTAGGGATTGAGAGGCGGGACGGGCGATTGTGGTGTGCATGCTCGACGTGGGTTGCGTGGATTGGTGGTCATCCGGGATTGGGCGGGGTTCCATGTATGGATGTGACTGTTTGAACACGCAGACATCATTTGAACACGCAGACACCATCTGAACACGCAAACACCATTTGAACACGCAGACACCATCTGAACACGCAGATACTATCTGAACACGCAGGCATTATCTGAATACGCAGACACTGTCTGAACACGCAGAGTCTATTTGAACACGCAGACACTACCGGAACACTCAAACACCATTTGAGCATGTGGACATAGATTAAGTAATTCACAGCAAGTAGACATGTAGGACACTGCACAACAATGTGTAGTTCATAATCTTCCCTTTTTCCGATATTTGATGGTATTTATTTAAAGTTAGTTTATCTGTTAGTATTGTATTTGAGAGCTTTTTGTGAGATTTAGTAGGTCACACTACAGCAAGCAGATATGTAGGATAAATCTTTAGAGAGTAGTATTGGCTGGTATTGGACCATTTTCACCACCACGAATTCAACTGATTTTATAAGGCGGAATCACTTGCATTGTTATATTTTCAAATATGCTGTTTTCAGATCACAATTTTTGAAATTTGAATGAAATTTCTTTTTATTGGATTGCACGTATGATGATGTCTAAAACACTAAAATTATGAATAAAGTCATTTCAGATTTGATTTCCAGTTGCTGAATTCGATATAAAATGGGCGGCAAGAGTGAAGCAGGTGATCAGAAGGTCCGTGCTACACAAGATCAGTTACGGCTTGCGAGATTAATGCAGGATTTGACCATAACAGACGACGATCGAGCGAACATACAGAAGCTTGTAAAAAAGGTGGAAGCTCATATAAGTTTGCAGCTGATTTCATCTTGTTATAATTATTTATAATGAGGTCTTACAGGATTATTATTGTAGTTTCTGGGTAATGAATAGTTCTGATTATTGGTCGAGATTTCATTGGAGTCTTGATTGGAATTTGAATATTGGATAAACAAATTCCAGGTGGTGGAGACGACAAGATGTACCGTAAGTCAGGCTGAAATTGCTCTGTACGATAATAATAACGATGTGCAAGAAGCAGTAAATGCCATTTTGGAGGATAATTATCCAGATGAGAATGTCTGGAAGGAACAGAAAAGCAGGCGAGCAAAACGAGCCGAAGCGGAGGAATTAAAACATGAAGAATCGAATTCTTCTCATAGGAATCGAATTAACAATGCAAGATCATCGAATAATTCTGGTAGCATTTGATTTCTTTAACACCTTTTCCTTCTTATCTTTAACACGTTCAGCATGCATTGAAAGACATAATGCTGAAATGTAATTAGTGTTAATCTGATTTTTCATTCATATAATAATGCACATTATGCAAAAACGGAACCGGCGAAATGTCAGAATTTGTGTATTTAAATTCAAACTTCATTTGTTTTAAGAAAAAATTTTTAGTGGAAATGTAGAATTTATTAATTCATGTGAATTGTTTTCGGAGTGCATTTGTTATTGAATTGTGCCGAACAACTCTAAACACTAAACATAAAAAAGTTCATTTTGGCAGGATATGGACGAGGACGAGGAGCAGATCGAGGGCGCAGTGGTTACCGAGGAGGACGTGGGGGCGGCCGAGGTTCATATCGAGGTGGATATCAGCACTTGTCATCTCAAGGACAGTTTGGCAGTAGTATTACAAGTAACGTTTGGGATAATTCACAGGCATTAAAAGTGGATCCTAATAAGGAATGGACGAATGCAAGCGCAACTGCTGTTGATGACAACGCTGAAGATACGGAATGGGTATGACTCATTCGTATTACTATGAAATGGTACAATTTCATTCTTCCCTGATTTCTTCTCTCTTGTTTTATCAGTTTTGAGAAATATACTCATTCTTTCAGAAGCAGCATGGCACGTTGGTATTTTCGCGAAGTATGACACCACCAACCACTACAGCTTCTGCGGTAAGCACAGTCGCCGGGATGAACTCGGTAACGCCAACTTCTGGACCAATATCGTTTGCTGCGGTTGCAGCTGCCGGAGCTAATAAAGCGAAGGAAAATGCGTTGAAAAGTTCTCTGGGTCGGTCTGGGACAGGCGTACCACCAACGTTGGGACAATCTCAACTCGAGAATGTAAATTCACTCTACCAGAAGTTTGCATTATTATTGCTTTTTTCTATTTTTGACGATTTTTATGCAATTTAACGCATTCTGCAACTTAATCACCTTGATAACATTCTGATAAAAAAAGAGTATAGTAGTGAGTATAGCAACATTATTTTTGAAATTAGAAAATCGTAGTGGTGAATACATTTTTTTTACTAGTGTACTACTATAATCACCTGTTCTTGCTAGGAAGAGAAATCATCTGCCTGCTGGATTACATGCATATACATTTCAACTTTGAAGACACTTGATTAGAAAAAGAATAGTATTTTGATTAAATTCATGCTTTCATAATAAGATTTCTATAAATTGCAAACTAGGTAAAATTGCTTTGTATGGTTTTGCTTGCTCATACCAGCAAGTAATTTCTTTTTTCCTTCATTTCTGCTTTAGTTATTTGATTTTACTCATTTCAGCAGTGGGCTTGTCTCAACTAGTAATCAATTAACAGCCCCGTCCGAAGAAACAGATAAAGGACGTGAAGCTCGAGCATCACCTTTAGTTGGGCATGATGCTTCTCCATCAACAAATCCTGTTCCGGGGACAGCAATGCATACAGCAAACGTTTCACAACAATCTCGAACGAATGCATCTGTCACCACCGTAACGAATACGTCAGCGGACTGGACAACACAGTTGAAAAATGATCTGGGAATTGGTGGCGCTGCTCCTGCTACAAAACCTAATGCAAATCAAGCAGGTTTAATGTCCAAGTCACCTCTACAGAATACGAAGGCAGGTCGAACATCTCGACACACTACAAATTCCAATACTGTCGAATTTGTGTCAGGAGAGGCAAACGGCCCAACTTTACCCGAATACCAGTTTGGTTTTCACGTTGACTCAGCAACAGGAAGTGATGAACGTAATGATGATGTTTACGGTGCATCGGTTAAATCTCGATCCTTGAATACGCAGAGTGCTAAGGTTATCCTTTGCTGTTTATAAAAAATTTCGTACCACTTTATATGTCAAAACTTCATGCCGATTGGCAGTTGTGAAATTTTTTGGCGAAGCATAAATATGAAATTTGAACGAATATCGTGATCATACAATTCTGGCTATCTGGGAAAATGCATGCTTCAAATTATTTAGACAGGCGATTCGCTAACAGTAGTGGGAAGCCAATGTTTTTGTCAAAATATTTTTCAAATTGTTTCTAAAATATCAGTTTTGTTTCAGGCTGAAATGAACGCGGATTCGTCATCATCCATGCTTTCAAATGGTCCAGTGGGCGATTATTCATCTCCCATAAATTCACAGCAGCCAAAGGTATACCTTTCGGTAGTGTTCCACTGAACTACAATTTTGATTAAGCTATTCATTTGTTAATTCTCTGCTAGTTCCTTAACATTTTTATCGAATTAACAGCAGCCTTATATGATTTGTCATTTAAGAAAAATGTAGTTAGCAATACTGATAAATTAACTCTAAAAGTTATTGCATAGAAACACGATGTTATCTAAACAAGAGCTGACAAGTCATATCGACAAGTATCATTTATGTTACTATGTAAAGTTAGGCACCATCGACAAGAACGTCATTTCAGATATCAGCGGGGAACAGCAGTGTTTCTGTGCCTCAGTCTTCACCTGTAGTACATCAGGCAAACACTATCCAACGTCAGCCAGTTACATCCGGATTGTCATATGCTGATACATCGAGCATGTCATATCCGTCATCTGATAATCGGAATACGACTAAGTTACCGCTCTCACTACATCATCAGCAGGTAGTTATGATTGTCACAATGTCAAGTAGTGATTTTAATTACATATAAATGTGTTAAACCAATTTGCAATGAATTCAAGGGACAGTTGGTTTAGAGTATTATAATTTTGTTACTGGTCATGTAGAAGGAATATTTCCTTAATGTGATCTTTCACATCTCCTCCTTTAATAATTTTGCAGCAAACACCACATACACTTTATACTACAACGCAGTTGCCGTATGCCAATTATCCTTATCTAAACATGTATAGTCCAATGACAGGAGTACGACAAGATGAGTATGCTGCAGCATTGGTACAGTATCCATTCGGTTAGTGTTCACTACTTCGTGGATGCTAAAGAAACATTAGCAGTAACTTATTTTTTCTCCTTTTTAACTTCGACGTGTAGTAGCGATTACAGGGGTTGGACAATTTGATATGAACTCGTTGTCAACAATGTTGCCTCCAGCAGCAGCAATTGCTTCACAACAACAACAAAATCAGCCACCACCTCCAGTTCAGTCGCAGCATCAACAGCGACCGGACCAGCATCCTAACATTGTCGATCTTTCTAAAGTATGATGTTCAATTCTTGATATCTGAAAAATTTAAAATTGATATTTTATTGGTCTTCAGTATCTAAAATTATAACCGTACTATTTGTTTGTGGTTTTAGGCTTATTTGGCAACCGCTGCGGCAGCAGCGGCAAATAACACAATAGGAAGCGGAACTGGCACTGGTATATTGGGTAATCAACAACAGCGTGACTCAACTGCAGTGAACAGTTCTGCTGTCGCTCCACCACCAGGTTTTAGTGGTCCACCAGCTGCTGCGTTTACACTTCCTCAACACAATCACATCAATTCGATATTTCAAGTTTGTGATATTTTGTTGTCTTTTGTTGAAAAGAGTTCCCTTTTAAAAAAAAATCAATATTTCAGGTACCACCAGCTGCTTACCATCCACAAATCAATCAGCTGCCTTTTTCATTTATGTTACCGAATGTTACTAATGGGCAACATAAACTAAACCATCAGATGTTTGCGCAACAAAATGTTGACGATTCGCTTTCTGACCAGCGTCTTTCTTCTCAACAGCAAAAGGTTGTAAAAATATTTGAATTTTTAGAATTGAAATCTTTGTGGCTAATGATCAGCGTTGTATTTTGAACAAAATATCGTTTTTAAATCTGTGATTATTTTTGTTTTTGTTATAGGTCTACCAGAGCCATCAACAATTGGATAAGTACGGCAGTTCGACTAATGCAAAGGATCGTCTGGGAGGAGGTGCACAAGCAACGCCGCCGCCGCAAGTGTATCAAACGCAGGCATATATGTCACAGCAAATGCCACTACATGGCCACAAGAAAGCATATGGCGGCGGACCACAACATTGGAGCGCTTCGTAGATTACTACTGTTTATTGTAAAAGTGGAAGGAAAGTAAAATTGGAAAATTAGCTGTCGCCTCACTATCAGTGCTAATAATTTTTATTTTATGCCACATGATTGCATATGTGAAAGAATGTTTCTTTGTGTGTGTTATGTGTACTAAGAAGCATGGCAGATATTTCTCCCCCAAACTGTTAATTGCATCTTATATGTTAAGTTCTTTTTCCCCGTTGCATTCACCAAAATTTGTAAGAATTGATGTTTTCTTTTTTTCTCATATAGTAACAATTTAAATTTAATTTCTTTTTGATGGTTTTGTGCATCGATTGTATTTCCATTCTTTTTTTTGCACGTTAACCTATTGCACTTACCTTGATCGTTTTAACCGTCTATATATACGCATTCACGTTTTACTTGAATTGAATTTCATTTTTTCTGGACCCAAATTTTCCGTTCTCGTTCATGTGGTAGCAATGTGAATATCATATTCAATAGGAATTTCATTTGAGTATCCAATCGGGTAATTTTTCAAAAAAAATGGAAAGTGAAAGCAACATGTGACAAACCGGAGGGGCAGGATTTAGTTCTAAAGTTATCATTATTTTCTTAAAGTGAATTTTGTTACTGTATTGGAATAAATCGTTCTATAAATCCGATACCATTGTGTTTGTTTTTTACTCGTTTTGGGAATAATGTACACTGCAGCTACAAATTTTTGTTTCTGATTTATACTTTTGTGATAGGATGCTTATTTCAACTTAATGTTAGGAGAGCATTTTCGATTTCTAAGTTGGAAAAGCGTAAAATTATATAGTTTCAGAAGAAGCAAGTTAAGATTATTTAGTGGGTTGACCGATTATAAGACCAGGTTACACTTTGGTTGTTGAGGTTTGATTGGAAAGCATTTTGTACACCAGGCGTTCAGGTTTAGCAGTTAACATTGGTTTCATATTCTTAAGACATTGGTCCAACGCACATTTAGATCAGGTTGGTGCATAATATAATGTAGAGGATTAATTCTTCAATATTTTTTGGTGTTTAATTGTTTTGCACCAATTAGGTTGAAGTTCGTCATGGGGAAGATCAATTTATTTCCTTGCTTTTGATTTTATCTGGATCAGTACTAGGGTTGGCATTATAGCTGCTGAAGTATTTTATCAAGAAGAGTGTGAGATTTTTCTAAAAATATACTTTTTAACGATTTAAAATCTATTGCTATCATCAACTTTTTGCTGTTCCAAACTATCCCATTTTCGTCTTCAATATCATGTTCCCCATATAATTATATCATTTTTCGGAATTTCAGATTTTTTAAGAAAGAGGTCTTTTTGTTTTTGTGGGATGATAGGAGGAATATGTCGATGTTTTCGGCGATTATCTTCATCTTCATCGATAGCTACTGTAAAAGCAATGAAGCAAACAATTAGTATTGCTGAATATACGCAACGCCGCTCGAATTTAGTTACCAGATTACGACAGACCGCCTCACAAATCAAAAACAAAGTCCTGGTTGTGGTGCTACGATCCGCTATACGTCAATTCTATGCCCCAGATGTACCATATCCGTTCCATCAGTGTTCGTATTTTCGGTATTTTACGGGTTTAAATCAACCAGACGCCGTACTTGTTATAATAGCTGGATCAGAGCAGGAACCGAAATCAGTTTTATATATTGAAGGTATTACTTGCATATCATTTCCTCCGCTTCAATTATTGTGTGATTGTTTGTTTAACTTTGCCTAATACTAATTAACAAATAGATGTTGCATTCTTTACAGTTTAGATATCCATATGTAACTCTTATGTGTTTACAGAACGTTCTGAAAAGCAAGAATTATGGGAAGGTCCCGGTCTCAGTGCCAACGAAATTGCAGATATCAGTGGTTTAGATGAAATTAAAGTACGAAATAAGTTAATTCCTGATTTACAAATGTTGATGTTGAATACTGCTGGTTGCGCTGTTTCGTATGATACTGCAACACTTCAGGCAGTAAGAGATGGTCTTCCTGAGGTAAATTAAATTTTTTGAGGTCAGTAGAGCTTTATTATCTGTTCTTGTAGCATACGCTTATGTTAGAATCCATGTTCATTTATTGGAATTTGAAACATCATCATCACAATCTTCGGTGTGGCACGTCTTCTGATGATAGCTTGATACTAACTCTTTTTTTTTCAATTTTCAACCATTAACATCAATTTCCTTAAATTAGCTTCTAATAGCAGCTCGTGAATCATTTTGATTAATCTCGTTAGACATGTTGTTGATAAATTTAAGAAAATTCAAGAAAGCATTTAAAAATTTGTAGTTGATGATAACTTTAATATAATTTAATGTTTTTTCCTGTGAGATATCATATGCCAGGATTGGAAAATCATAATGTAATTTCATTGATTTTACTAATAATTGATTAATGAATAAACTAGAAGAATAGGAAATTGAAGGTGTTGTCAGCATGTAATACGTTTGTGCCGGTACGTGAACATATTGATGCTTTACGGTGGATCAAATCATCAGCGGAACAACATTTAATGCGGCAGACATGTTTTATTGGAGCACAGTCTATGAATGCAATGATAGCAAGAAGTCGAGGAGTTACCAATGAAAACGAAATTGTTGGACGATTAGAGCTTGAGGTTCGACGTCGTGGAGCTGCTGGCCTTGCTTATCCACCAGTAGTAGCTGCAGGCAATCGTGCTAATATCATACATTACCTGGATGCTAATAAGGTTCCTTTTTTTCTTTATGTTGCAGTGAACTCCTTCAATTTCAGTTTCTTGTCTGTTATAATTTTTAAATTTTAAATTTAATTCTAGGCTGTCAATGGTAGTGATACAGTGCTTGTAGATGCTGGTTGTGATTACGAGGGTTATTCAAGCGATATCACACGGGTTTTTCCAGTTTCTGGTCATTTTAGTGTTCCACAAAGAGCTATTTACGATGCACTGAATGATGTGCAATCCCATCTCTTGGATTATCTTAGGCAAACAGAATTGCTAAGACTAAACGAAATATACTTCGCTATGATTGAATATATTGCGGAAAATCTTTCTGAAGTAGGAATATTTTCCAGCAATATGGGAAAGGAGGAATTGCTTTATGTAAGTTTGCTCCGTTTTTCCAGTATTTTTCGGGAAATTTATCGATTAGGTACAAATGTAATTAATAAGTGGAAGCAATTCGAGTCATCATCGCTTTATGTAGAACAAATTCAAGTCATCACCTAATGAACTTTCAAAGTTCGTTTCTTCTAGGAAGCGGATAGAATTTGTCCTCATCATGTGAGTCATTATCTCGGAATGGATGTACATGATACTGCCTCTGTGGCTCGCAATATTCCCTTACAGGCGGGAGTCATATTTACCATAGAACCAGGTAAAATTAAATAAAAAAAATGTAAATAATCATATATAAATTAAATTTTGATGAAATAGAATGACTGTGCTTTTGCGAGAAGAAAAATCAACCAAATGAAGGCTGTATTTATTTTTTTCTATACCTGTTTTTAGGTATTTACATTCGTTATGACAATGAAAAAGTAAAGAATGAGTTTCGTGGCATCGGCATGCGTATCGAAGATGATATTTTGCTTGGGTCGAATGGTACAGTGGAAGTACTTACCAAAGATGCTGTTAGAGATCCAGAAAGCATTGAACTATTGGCGATGACCGGATGTGTGGAACAAAGCAAAGACGACATTTGCATATCGCAAAATCTACCTCGATGATTAAAATGAAATTTGGATTTCATGATGCACTTATGGTTTACTTCAATGATTTTAATAAGATTATCATTTACTTTTTTCTCACCGTGACTCATGATCCCGTTCCGGAAGAATTTATTGTTGGTGTTGCTTATTAATAATCATTTGATTAAAATGTGTATAAAATTTGCTTCAATGAAACTAAAGTTAAAACTATTTGGTTGTATGCATGCTATTTTAAGTGGAAGCAAATTGAGCATCAGAATAAATTATTACTGCTGAAATAAGTCCCGAGAACAGTGAACTTGGTTAAAGCGCTAAAGAGCTGAAATTATAAGACAAGAACAAAATATTGCTAGAGCTAATTCGAGAGTTCTCAAAATTTTCATTTATATGAAGTTTTGAATAAAATGAATGTTTTGGAACATAGTAGCATAATTTAAATGTTGTGCAACCAGATATGGCTATGAAGTGTAGAAAAACATTTGCACTAGGATAGAAAATTCAATTAAGCATAACTTATAATAAAGCCGAGTGAAAAGTATTCATTTCGATGAGAGCTATATGGTTTTGTTGTTGTTTCTGTTGTTTTTGCTGGTCATGATAACGATGATGATGACAGTGACTTCGATAACGTCCAGGATGAAGATGATGAATGTCCAATGATTGATCGAGATTCATCGAGGAACATCTTGTTGGTTCCCAAATAGCCGCATTTTTTCCATTACTATCTGCTAATGAGGTTGATCCTATTGTTGTAACACCAGGATCTTGACGTTTTCGTTCTTTCATACGCCGTCTAATTGTTCGTTGCCACAAAATCGCCGATATGATGAGTAGTATGAGAAGGAAGATTATTGAGCATATTGATATGATAATATGTTGAGAATAGCCTAAGAATTGATACATCTATTAAATGACAAATATCGACAATTCGATATGAAATAATTCCTATCCAATTAATCTACATTTCAATCATTCAAATATAAAAAAGAGATAATGTAATTTTTAACAGAACATTATTTTTCCGAATAGACTTTTACGCATTATTTATGAATTACTTTCATAAACGTTTAAAATATTGTTTCAGAAAAATCAACCATAATGTAATTATTAACGTTGGAAAAATTTCAATCATTTTATATGAACATGATAATTATTAATTAATTCACAATAATACTCAAACTTACTTTGACATAGTTTAACAATTCTTTTTCACATGAGTTAACTTTAGCTATATAATATATGATATATCAGGAAAACTTCAATTTTCAAATTTTATACCTGAAGCTATATTGTTACTTATATTCGAATTTAAATATTTTATGCTAAAATTCTCCTTAATATTAAGTAAGTAAGAGAAGGATAACTTACAATCTTCTTCATCAGTATAATCATTTTCTGCACAATTATGCACACCATTACAGATAAGTGATTTATCAATGCATAATTGAGTTCGACTTGCGCAAACATTTTGTCCATTATCGATGCATAATTCACCACCTTTACAAGCAAAACCCTGTAATTTTTTTATTTTCACTTTTTATTTGCATAAAATATCATTAAATTTCTAATAGAAATTTGAAATTATTTTAAGTAAATTTGAATTTGAAAATGAAAGATATCTGGAGAAACACATTATGGAATAATAAAAATGATTAATTAATAACGAAGAAAACTGCCTATTTCGGATGATTATTTGAATAATTTATGTGAAATGAAATTAATTAAAGAGTAAAATGATGGAATCGTTTGTTGAACGATTGTTTTTTAGATGTTTTAAAAGTTTTGTTAAGGAGTAAAAAATTAACCTAAGTGAAATTTGCTGTACAAATTAAGTAATTTAATTTAATTTCCTAGCTCTCTTTCTCTCTCTATTCCAGATTGCTCAATTATATCTCAAATGTAAGTATAAATATTCGCTTTTCAATATTGCCTAATAAAAAATCTCAGCTGTTCGCTATCTATTCCTATCATTTATCAAAGTAATATTACTGAAGTGGAAATGCCAGCTTAAATTCTTATTATCATTCAAAAATTGATGTAATATAGCTAGAAGCTATTTACAATAGGATCACATATTAAAGTGAAATTTTAAAAGACTTCATTTTTCATATGAAAAATGTTTTTTCCTTTAATTTTTTCTTCTGTGAAAAAATTAAATTACCGGACAGACATTTCCTTCCGGTAAAATACTCTCAACTTCAGTCCATATCAAACGAAAACCAATCGGTTTGCCTTGTTTCTCATACTTTGCTAGCAAAGATGGACTTGGATGATCGTTTGTTTCAAATCTAAAGAAAAAAGAAATAATAAATATTAATTGATGCTAATTTAAATATACATTATTTAAAGTTTTATTTTGTTTTTATTTTGCAATTAATTCATCGCTCACTATTTTGTTTGATGAATGAAAGATGGGTGAAATTGACAAAAAAATTATAAACATTATTTACTTTTCAAGTATTATTTATCCTTAGGTATTATTATTATCAAGTATTATTTATTTTCAAATATTATTTATCTTTTAATTAAATGATAGCCGAAAATCTGTGGGATCGTAATGATTATTAGAAAGATAAGAATGATAAGATATACCGAACAATGAGACGATTCCCGGTGGACATATATGACTTCATACCTTCCTCGGTGTAATAAAGTTGACTGCCACAAAATTTCACCTGATTTGCATCATCTTTCTTATCTGCTGAGTCATGACGATAACCATCTATTATATACACTGATGCCTTATCACATTCCGCTACAAGAAATTAAATTATCAAATAAAATTAAAAATCTTCGTTTAAATATTTAATAACTAAAATAATATGGGTGATTGTTATAGTGTCAGATGAAGAAATGTTGAATTAAATCATTGTTAATAATTAAATTATTAAGCAAAATTAAAATGTTAATATTTAATAATTAGGCTAATAAATATCTGCCAATGATTGATGAAAAAAATATTGAATTAAGTTATTATTAGTTAATAAAGTGTCAAATAAAATTAAAATGTTAATTAAGTGTTTAATAATTGATGCAATACATACACTATCATTGGTTGATGGAGTAAAAAAACAGTTTGATTTTTTTTTCATCAGAAATGAAATTATCATAAAAAAAATCATAATATTAAATAAATATTTGATAATTAAGTTAACGAACCCATTGTTGGTGATAATTCCAGGTACTGTATACGTATATAAACTTTTTTACCGGGATCCACACGTAATAACCAATTACACGTAACATTTTTTGGATAAAACGATGGATAGCCGGGACTTCGTATTTCACCGGTGAATGCTTTTATATTGCTATGACCACCGCAATATCTCAGATACCTCAGATCATCATCGAAATAACTACTAGCTGGCTCAAATATTGATTCTAGAATTTGGAATGTTTTAAAGAAAATAGTTGAAAATTCGATTTGAATTAATCATAGATGAAATTCATTTTGAGTGGAGGTGATTTTTAGCTATTTTATTCTGCTGTAACAGTTTTTTTTTCCTCCTTCTTTCTCTTTTAGATCATTTTTTTTTTCTTTTTTGGAATTATTGATGAAATTATCAGACATTATTAAATGATATCTTTAATGTTAATGATGCAAAGAAGCAACATCCTTTACAATAAAGATAATTATCAATGAGATAAGACATTGCTTTAATAAGTTATAACTATTATTAGAGTCATCAAATATTCATTGATTGATCTCATGAGTTCAAAATGACTATCATAGTTTGTAAGTTGCAGAAATAATGAAATACTGAAAATGACAAACGAAATGATCTTAGCAAAAGCATCGAAATTTTTAAAAAGATTTTAATTTTTAATCCTATTCATATACTCTTTAAATTTCGATTAAATCAATAATTGGGAGCATTCGCAATTTTTCATTGCTCTTTATTATCTTTCCATGATAATTCTTACAATGCGTGATTAACTTTTATAAGTCTTTTGTATTGAATATAAATTACAATCTGAATAATATTGTTAAATATTGCTAATGCAAGAATATCCTTAAAAATACAATTGTATTTTGGAAATATCGATTTTAAAAATCAAAGTTAAAAAAAATTAACGAATGGGTATTATCGAAAAATGGAGCCTATAGCTTTAATTTGATTCGGTAACTATTGCTGGGCCTAAACATATTAAGGATTGGAAGAATTTAGATTGTTCTTTAGCATTTAATT
>UPTC01000937.1:0-23242 GCA_900537255.1 Acanthocheilonema viteae | reverse complement strand
TTCTTTCTCGATTGAGCCATCACTTAATTGTTCGATTTTTTCTTCATTTTTCGTATTTGTTGGAGTTTCATGAATTCGTGATCTTGTCTTATATAGAAAAAAGTAAATTATTACTGATAATAATTATCAAGTGGAAAATGTCCATTATTTGTATAATCTAATGCTCAAATATTCACTTCTAAATGGAAAAAATAATTTCAAAATATTAATACTAAAATGTTTACAGGACTTACCATAGACCTTGTTGGTGGTGGTAACGCGGCATCTCGCCTAAATATTACAGCACTAGCTGGCTCATCAATTAAACAATTGTATGAATGAAGCAATTCCTGTGCGTAATCAACACCTAACCTTTCCACGGTATGAATTACTTTTCGACCAATTGTCTGCATTATAATGAAATTTAGGCGAAAACACAAAGTCTCTGATATATTAAAATTAAGTAACAAAGAAGTAAATGACTCACACGGTTAATTAACACCATCAAACCAAGAAATTGACAAAGAAATATTGAACAACCTTCCAGTTAGTAATAGCTTGTTTCCTCTGCCTGGCTCGAGTTTTCTTTGTCTGTTTGATGACCATTAGGCCACGTATTTCCATACCAGCATCATTGGCTTCATTAAGTCTAATACTGTATTCTAATTGACACGCTGCTAGTTTCTCCTTTTTCACTGATCGTTCCAGTACCATTACAATTTGTGCATACTGAAAAATACTGTCATTCACTATAGTGCGGACTCTACAACGCATGAATGCATGCAGAGCATATTAAACATGGACTTCTTATAATAAACTCAAAATACTGGTTAACAAGCATTCTATTTTTTAGATCGGAAAGGTGGATTATCAATGATTTAATTCACCTGGTGTTAACCAATCAACATTTAACAACGCCTTATTAGTACTTAATAACTATTATTCTTATATCGTATCGAAGGGTCAAGAAGATTCCAATGAAAGTGACACTACACGGTTTTTCATGTTCATTTTACTTTTGGAAATTTTCAAATATTCATGTTTTTTCTATAAAAAACAGTTAACCTGTTGCCTCCAAGCTTTTTCAGCTTGTGCGATAACTGTTGTATAAGTATTACCCATCATGGCGATAAGTATATTAATCAACATTATGGGCATTATAAACATATAAAGTACAAATAATATCTTTGTTAACACTTCATAGTTAGCGCACGAAAATTCCTCATACTGAAATAAAAGATTATTTATGTCATATTCGAAATAGAAATATCGTTGTTTTGAAATTTTGGAAAATTATGTCAAAAAGCTTACATCATAGCCACCCATACTGGCACGAAACAGTGTAATAAATGTTTCCAGAAAAGAAGAATATGTGAATATATCGTAGCCTTTTACTTCACAGTGATCTGGATTTAATGGACTGAGCTCTTGCTTCGCGTGCATATCTTTTCCCAGAAAATAAAATACTGAAACGGAAGAATATAATTCGCATATCAAGAAGATAGTATCAATAGTTAGTTAGTTACGGAATTCCACCAAATCTCAACCACTAAAGCCTCACTAAGACATGGAATAAATCTGTAATTCGCAAGTTGCTTTTCGGAAAAATGATTGTGCTCAGCTTCCATTGACATCTAAGTAGTCGATAGATGAAGTGCATTAAAAAAAAAGTGTAAACAGGACCTTGTGAAAATGAGACAAGAAATATAGCGGAAATGATAGCAAAGCGAATCATATCACCAGCAATCATACTATAAATCATTTGCACAAATGGTCCCGTTAATTTGGCACTTCTGCAAGCAGTTTTTTATTTGGAGATAAGTTGCGCGCAATTAATCTACGTGCAAAATGCATGCTAAAGAATAAATACTAGTGTATTTCCATTAATTTCAAATTCATTAAACTCTGTTCACAACAAAGTCTACTTTAAAGTCAAAATACTTGAAATTTAGTTTGAGAAAAGTTATTGACCTGGCAAAGAAAAGAAAAAATATCCAAGAACCCGGTAATGAAAAGACTAATAAAGCTTCTTCAACTTGAACATTGCCCGATATACGAAAAGGTACACACATAAGAATACATATATTGGCACCAAGAAATACAATTTTAGCTGGGGCTGTTTTCTGTAATGAATACAATGAATAATTAGGAATAGTATAAATGACAAAAAGAAAAAAAAGACGGCAAAAGAATCAAAGATGGAACTTTTGATACAAGAAAAGTTTACCAAATTTCTGATATATCCATAAAATCCTTGCGTTCTTAGTTCGCTAAACTGTTGAAAGAAAACAAAGAACACACAACTCGCTATTGTTGAAATTTCAAAGAATAATCGCACCTGCAAGAAATTAAATAGTGAATTACCAAGAACGCCGGAAAGATCCAGTTATGCACTGCAGAGCACCTTCTAGTAACGTTGCACCAGCATACCGAATATGGTCATGCATTGGTATAAGGAAGGCTCATAGTTAACCACTATAAATTCTGTTTAATCTAACCGCTTTTAGTTTATCGATTACCAGGCCTCTACTAGTTAACGTATAGCAGTGTATTCTTCGCTTACTTGAATTTTCTCAGATAAAATTTCTCACGTACTCTGATACTGCTTAATAGTTACCATACATTTTTAACAATAAGGTGATTAAATTGGCTTTTTCTGAAAGAAATATTAAACAAAAAAGAACGAAAAATGCTCTTTCAAAAATGTAAAGCGGTGAAAATGAAAACCATATACCCAGTCATTCCATTCTGTTGCAATTAATTTATAAGTAAGTCGCTCCGGTTCAGGCGGTCGCATATAAACAACAAAACATAAAAATATGAGATGCAAAATGAGCAATCCAAGTCTTTCAAATAATTTTCTCTGTAATTAATAAATTATTTGCATTGAATGTCAAAGATAATGTATCTTCTCATTAGACAAGGTTGAATATTAATATTCTAAATAATAATCACAATATGACAGTCTAATTAGTAATGATTTGAAAAAGCATACTGATGCAAAAGCTTTCCACTTATCAGCAAGAAGACGCTGGATCACTTCGCTCCCAATCATATCTAAATGTTCACTAGTACTACCATTTATCACGGTCATCAACGCTGAATCATAATCTGTAATTAAAATTTAAAATTAACAACGATAATAAATGTAAAAACATTTAGCATGCATTTCATTACCATTCTCTGCAAAATCGAACCCTAACTTATAAGAAAACAAAGAAATTTTGTCATCTGAGATAGGATGAAGTCATTAATGGCTTAATCACCAGGCAGATTAAATAAAAATTGGTTCTATCTAAAGTTTAATTTTTTTATAAATAAATTAACTAGAGTCAATGTATGTATGACAACTTTTATCAAATGATTAATAGTAAAATGCTAACTTGTTGAGCCATCAGGACGAATAGTGTCTAAGGCTGTAAGAGGATATGCACTACACGTCATATCACTAAACCGCCAAAATTCCTGAAATATACAAATTCCCAATTCAAAACTGAAAAAATTAAACATCATTAGTTCTGTGTAACCGTAAAAGCACATACGACTTTCATCAACTCCAGCATCTCTTCAAAGATATCCTTTCGTCCAAGCTTTGTCGCAAGCGTTAATGGTGTCAAGCCAGCTGCATTCACAATGTTTGGATCCGCCGGTTTTGCCCAATGCCTCACTGCGTAACTGTACATTGACTATAATACGCCAATGTCAATAACTTTCTGCATTATGAAAACAGCGCTAAGGTAATATCTTATTGACTTTTGCAACCTGCTAACGATATAAATATAAAGATTTTTGTGAATATTGAAAAATTCATTTTACATTGCTGTAGTTGATGACACACATATGTAGAATGGTATTGCCGAACATATCTTGGAGATTTGGATCTGCGCCATACTGTATCAATAAATCATAGATATCTTTGTTGCCGAAACAAGCAGCAAATGCTAACGGATATTCACCATAATAAGCATATCCTGAAATCCGAATTGAAATCTAAATATAAGGGTTGGAATTATATTATTTGAGTATTACTGCATAAAAACTTTTTTTATAACTAGGCCTGAAACAATAGCTACCTTGGTAATCAGTTGATTTGCGGGATGTTTTTTGATTTTCAGGCAGAAAAAATGTTCCGCAAGCTCGGGCATTTACTTCTGCTGAGTTTTGCAATAATAAATGGACGGTTTCATAATCATCATGAACAATTGCTAGATGTAATGCACTTTGACCTGAAATATCGGCTTTTAAGATTCAGTGTAGTTGAATCAACTTTATATGAAATTATGAAAAAGCATAAATTTGTTTAAATTTCCTCATAATTTAGTGCTGGATTTGATAAAAAAATTAACTGCCAGAAAACTTAAGAAAAAAATTGAAAATTATTAATGCCAAAAAACGATTAGTTGGGTATATTCAGTGGAAAGGAATTTTTTTAAATCGAATTTAACTTTGCTGTTGTATTCTTACCGAACATTTCGTCGCCGAGGTAAATGTCATTAGCAAGGCCTGGATAACGTGTTATCAAAATTCTAGCAATTTCACTACACATTGGCTCTTCCCGATTCAGTAACAGATGTATTATTGTCTCACCCTCCACACCACGCTTATTCAATCTCCATTGACCAAGATGTTCACGGAATTTACTCCCAAATTGGCCGACGGAGTTTGTTTCTGTTTTACCCAGCTGCACATTCTGTAATGATTTCCTTTGGCATTGAAGGATCAGAAGAAAATGAGGAGAAATTACCAATAGTTTGACAGATTTTTAGTCTACAGTGTATTTTATCGGGGTTCGATTTATCGCGATACAATGCGAAAATTCCAAACAAAATGAAAAGAAACCAAGAAATAATTGAAATCAGTAATCGTTTAAAAAGCGAAACAGAACAACTAACAGAATCTGAAGATTACAGACAACCAACAGAATCTGAAGGCCCATGAATAGCTAATTGAATTCATGTACAACTAATATAATCTGAAGACTCCGGAACAACTAATAAAATTTACCACCGTCCAAAGCACCGAACATATTAAATTAACTGATTTCTGCAATTCTGATCCATATTCTATATGATGAAAACTATTCTTTGACAAATAACCGGAAATATGATTTAAAAAAAAAAAACGCACGGTTGTCTTTTTCCACTTTGCATAGTCTGTAAAACGAATCATTTGCGGTGATGCACCATCTTCATACATCATTGAAATAAGCTTCTCGTTGGCAAACTTTAGAACTCCATCTTCACCCTCCTTTTCAAAAGCAGCTAGCAGTTCGCCACCTATAACTCACCAATTTCTTGAATAGCGTAAAATAGAGATTTTTTGGCTCAAAAATTTGGTAGCTTATTTTGTTAAACTAAGGATGCAATTCATAATTCAAAAAAGTGTACGATTCTCTCATTGAGTACATTTCACAATTTCACCTCAAAATAGCTTACAATGTAAATCAAATTCATACATGTCTAAACTAACCTTATTACGATAATAAAAAAGTGATTACAAAACTGAGGAACTCCGATGACGAATGTTAAGATACGAAATAACGTATTACCATTCGAAAATACTTACCGCAACGTATGCCAACCCATTTATAAAGGTGATTCTTTTTACGTTCACGATATAAATTAGACCACTGATCGTCAGGATCCTCTTTCAGATTATCAGTATCTTGTGCTCCAGTTTGGTGTAAAATTTTACTCTTCAGTTGTCCCATCGAATAAATTATTATTGAAACGGAGAGAAAGAACAAAAGAAAGAAATAATCAACTGGCTGTCTTCATTGAGCGTTATGTGTCCCACGTAATTGTAGTCATCGAAAGATCTAAAATGATTTCAGTTGACATTCTTTTTAAACATATCAGTAATGAGAATTTAAGAATCACATAGTTAATTGAAAAGAAGTTTTCCTGCTCCTTCATTTAGTGATGTTATTATTTCAAGAGTCTAAACTTTAATCAAAGTTATGGCACTTAATTTTTAATCATGACAGCGTTAGGCTCAGTTAACTAAAATAATGCTAAGTCAAATTTATGCAAACATTTGTTGCAGTGAAAACAATCCAACCTTTATTATTTTGCTTTATTTTTTTCTCGATTTTTAATTTCAAATTCGCATAGTGCACTATCACTTTATTCGTTCTAACCACATTAGAAGAAGCTTCTTTGGCTAAATTTTCCAGTATACTATAATATCAATTCGAATAATTACTATCGAGCTCCTGAAATGATAAATTTATGCCACTGTTTAAAAGTTGGTGATCATAGATCAACAATCATAAATCAGCAAAATCAGGAAGCCTTTTTGTAATAGATGAGCCGGAAAATATAAATCTGAAAATGACATACAGTCGATTTATTGGAAAATATGCAATGAAATTAAACATAATGTTATCAATAAAAAGAAAATACAAAAAAGGCTGCAAAAGGTGAAAATTTTATGTGCAAAAGCAATTAAAGTAAGACAGCTGTTGCCGAGGAGACCGGGTAAAGAATGTAAAAAAAAGGAGGAAGCAGCTTTTCCAGCTAAGGTGCCATTTCTAACTCATTTCTTTTCCTATCATCGACTAACCATATAGTCTTAAGTGTCATTATCGCATACATACATAGTTTATCGCTTTCCCTCTCCTTACTTGACCTATTCAATTCGCGTTAATTCCAAAAGTTTAAGAACAAAAATATTCATGTTTCCAAATCAATTATTGACAGTTTGCATAGTTGCAAATATGTTCAGTAAAATAGTTGAGATGAACCACTTCAGAACATCATTTCCATGGGACCATGTTACTGTTGGGAATGTTCATAGGATATTGTGGATGGCACGATAATTGCTTTTAGCTATTTCCGTTAATGTGTATTTATTTAATGCATCTAAACAATACGTTAAAATCAATATAAATTTACTGCTACAGAATATATAAAAATAACGTCAGAAATGTGGATTTGTGCAGAAAAATTTTTACCCATATAAAATAAAAGGAACATAGAAATCTTAATTCTATGGACAACTCCAAAATGTAAATTCCCTAGTGTGGTGGCAATATGATTCTCGAAATATTCGAGAAAAGCTAAAAATATACTTGATGAGACAAACTTTCATGGAAATCGTACAGAAAAATCAGCACTGTACTACTAAGCACTATCAAGAATGCGGACATTATGAAATGATATGTACAACAAAAAGTATAAGAACGATAGACAACTGTTATCATATATCTTTCCTACTTATCCACAATCTTAAATCAAGAAAGAAGAAAAAGTGAAAGAATTTTTTGCTGCTTTAAGCATGTAACACAATATATTTAATTTTGCAGTGAAGCTTAACACAATTTATCACTCTCATCCATAATTGCAGATGCTAATGAAGAGATTCGCTGAAACACATCAAGACTATCAGGATTTATGGAATCTACTTCATATTATACAAACTGTTACGAGTGAGTGATCAGAAAGAAATTTAATATCGTGCTTCCAGGAAGTAAATTGCCGTTTCACTTAAGCACCCCAATTGAAAATCTTGCACATCACTCGATACAATTTCTTTGATATCAACAACCATATCGTTAATACGTTTCACAACCGCCGGACATTTGCGCATCCAGTCATAAAGAACCTTAAAATTGGACTGTATTACTTTTTTATATATTTCCATATTAGACGAAAATCATAAAGCTAGCATCAAGCACAATGTAAAAGATTCAGAGTTACAAAATAACTACATGATCATAAGTTCTCTTTCAGAATTGCTTTCTGGAAATTATAAGCAACAGAAAAAGTTGCAAAATATTATTTACCACATGCGAATTAGACTCATCATAAACAGCGGAAAGTTGGCCGTGAGACGTAGTCCAAAATGCACTTCTGATTACACGTGTAAGTTTTTTTGAAAAACTTTTGTAGGCATGCATATAACGCAGTTCTTTCTGCTCGCTATCTATATCCAAAGAGTATAAAGTATGAGTCACTGTTTCATGATGCTGACTTGGAGCAAATGTTACCATCACATTGCTACTTTCTTCATCATAGCAAAACGAATTTATAGAACCTGAAACTGATGTGAAATTAAACTACTAAAAGCTACCACCATATTCATAAACATACCTTAAAAAGAATAAAAAACTCACCCTCATCAGATATCAAAACGTGTGGTTGCATATGATGATAGAGCACACATTCTTTCAACGACGTAACGAAAAGTGAAGATCGTCTTACACAAAACTGTAAATTTATGATAGGTAAACGGCCATTGTTGCAAGTTATATCAAACGGTTCAATTGCTGGATCTTTGAGATTGAATTTTAAAACCCTACCTGAAATATATAAGGAAATCAAAAAAGTTGATATAGCACTTAGTAATTAAAAGAAGGTAATTTAAAATAATGAACAAGAACTAAAAGATTAATGTAATGGAAAAATCTCGCACGGTCTTTTGAAATTCACCATTAATTAGACCAACTGCCACATCATCCTCGCTCAACCAGCAACAACACCAACCGGAAGCAGGTAGGGGAATGCGATGTTGGACTCTTGGAAGACTACTGAAGCTGAAAATTAACTTTATGTTAATAATTAATGACTATTCCTCATCTTCTATCTATAGTTTTGAAGAAACTTATAACAGTTTTGAAGTTTTGAAGAAACCTATAACAGTTTTGAAGTTTTGAAAAAACCTATAACAGTTTCTTCGAAACTATTCAGAATTCTGATTTACTTCGCTTATTCCACCCAGTCAGTACAATCAACAAACCTCGTAACACAAAGTGTATTGTCTTCTCCAGTCGATATCACTATTTCAGGATTAAAAGGTGAGAATCTGCAGCATCGCGGTTTCCTATTATGGACTGGAATCACAGTGTGTTCACGACGATCAGCTGTGATCTGTAATAATGAAATAAGCTACAGTTGAACACTTAGTTAAGCAATTAACGATAAATACCGTAAGAACGATGGTGGGAGGAATGTGGAAGTTATTAATGCAATCTATAAAGCCATAATTTTTTTGCATGGGGTGATTGACCTCATTGTGTTAAAGAGTGAAAATATTGCTCAGAAGAGTAAGGAACAAAAAAAATCGAGAAAGTTTGTGCCACGCTCATTACATTAATAATAAGTAAAAACAATTCAAATAAAGTAATAAATGACCAATTTCAATCCATAAGGCATAAATAGATCGTTCCTAACTTTACAAGCTACCACAAGACAGTCGCCATTTGTATCTATCGATCGAGAACCTGGTTCCGATGATAAATGAATAACTGGCCCAGTTAGCAATGAAAAATAAGCACCTTTTACCATTTTAGCAACAAGAGGCATTCTCCTGAAGCATATTAGTGTCATAACCTTAGTTGTTCATCGAAAGAGCAAAAAAAAATTTCCATGATTTCCTTATTTAACTAAGAAATGAGACCTTTGAATTATGTCAGAGAGCAAATAAGTTAACTGTTGTAACATTTAAGTTGCAACGTGTCAAAAAAGTCAGTGTCAGAACTATTATTATCGTCACAACACAAGTCTGCATAAAAAAAAAAAAACATAAAAACGTAACACCTACTGCGATTTATTTTCACG
Source organism: Acanthocheilonema viteae (assembly GCA_900537255.1). NCBI lineage: Eukaryota > Metazoa > Nematoda > Chromadorea > Rhabditida > Onchocercidae > Acanthocheilonema > Acanthocheilonema viteae. The sequence continues at coordinate 13,703 of UPTC01000937.1, read as the reverse complement.
CTTCTCCTGAAGGGCTATTATTGCCCTCAACTGTGCATTTTCAAAGTTTAATCTTTCAATCTCAGCTTTGTATGTATTACATTTCTCTTCTTTTACAATTGTTTCCTTTAAACGCTGATTTTCGAGACGCAAACTATCATTTTCAGCCTTGTATACGCTATTCGCCTCTTTTAAACATTCCAGTTCTGTTGTGTCAAGTGCCTGTAATTTCGCTTTTGATCATCGCGATGGTACCACTCATCCTTCTAATGCTCCTATCGCCATTCAAACCGTAAAAAGCAATTTTCTGTTATCCTATTAGGCACACTACAGAACAAGCAAATAAAACGGCTTATTTAGAATTCATCTGCTTATTTTCCATTCCATAATGAATAAATTTCCAAACTCAACCGAAATATGAAGCTGAATTGCTTTGAAACTTCAAGTGAGGAGAAATGTCTGAAGGATGTTAATTACCTTTATAGCCCGTACATATAAGCGGCGTATGTCAACAAGTCGTGCTTTGGCCTTACACTGCGGACATCTGGCAGCTCTTTCCGTTCGAATCCATCTCTCAATACACGATTCCCCGAACAAGTGCCCACACTTCAAACATACTACTCTAAAACTTATTGTGAATGATATTCTCAATAGTCGTAAAATAATCTGTCTTGAGTGAAAAAATCAAGTTTTAATGAACGTCATTTATATTTAAAAAACCTTCTAGGCTTGCCTGTGAGAACCTGAAATTGTATATGCTTCAAAACAAATGGAACAATTGCTCGTTTCATCACCATCAGTCTCTAAAATATACATATATGTACGGACTAATTTCACTAATTCTCACAAAACCAACTTGCAAACTAAGAGGAGAGCTTTTCTAGCAAGTGGAATCATAGATGAAATCAGTGTTTTGCCATCGTCATTAAAAGTTACACAATGGACAATTAAAACTTTGAATTCAAAACAAATATGACCTCCATTGCCATTGCTATGAGAAGGTCTACGACGACGTTTCTTATTCACATTATCATCATCATCCTCTTCGTCACTACTCAAAATGACGCGTGATACTCGATAATGTGATTGCTCAGATTCTTGATTCTAAAAAGATTCAGTCCCAAAAAATGAAATAATGCCGTTTTTCACTAAATTTTCGACATATGATAATATAATTGTTTTTTTTTTTTACATTCCACATCGAAATACTTGAAAATCTAAACACTAATAATTTATCGGTTAAATAATGTTGGGAGCTCTAGCCTTAGGGAAGTAACTTACAAAATCCGCAGCCCCTTCCGTTTCAATAAATGAATGGCTTTCCAATATAACTCGATGACTGCTTTGTTCGTTAGGAACTATAGCATTATCATTATTCTCTTCCAAAATTATCAGATCTTCGTCATAATTTTGTTGTACCGAAGCCATTTATAATCCGAAGGCACTGAAATGGAAAGGCAAAATATGAGAATGATAAAGAAATCAGCAATTCCACACACCATGTTACTTTTCAGTTAATTAAATTAAAATTTTGGATACAGTGCAAAGAAGCGCAGAATAAAAAATAGAGACAAAGAATAAGATATATTCCACAAAAGAAATATAAAATAGCACGAACCAGAGAACTTCGCAACCGACCGATTCTCCACAATTCCTTTCACGAAAATGTTCGGTTATTTGAGTTATTTGAAATTTATTACAACTTAAACGTTGAAAGAAAAGAAACCAGCACAATTGAGAAAGAAACCAGCAAATCCACACTGAGTTAATAGAAATGCTCATTAATTTGCATAATGTTAGCAATGATTTAAACTCCTGTGGAATGCCTAATTCATTTTTTTCCTGGATACTCTTGTATACATGTTTTTTTTTGCAAATTCACGTGTCGTAATTCCATCGTCAGCTTAAAAAGCAGATAATAAAAACAAACAATTACGTATCTCACATTATACAATTAGCCTCAAACGGGACATATCAGGATCCAGAGGACTTCAAAGCCAACACACGTAACGTCCATCCCATAACTTTTATTTACTCAGGCCGATCTTTATTTCGCGGCCTGCCGCCAAACCATTAAATTCAAAAATGGTTCAGACTATTCAATTTCTTTTTGCTTTCGCTACGAGACTGAAATCATCCTCTTGACGTATTCCACGCAAGTCGAACAATCTAGAACTGTTGGTGAATGGTTCGATCAATCGGTGTTATTACATGTAATGTCGAAATGACCATTCGATTATGTCATTCTCGTCAATGTTCAAGTTAACTTTAAGAAAAAACTTCGGCAATATTACAAAATCTTTTCCATCAGTCTTCTACCTATAAAAATGATATGTACTGCAATTTTTATGATGCAAAATGCAAACATTGGTCTAGAAATATTCGGTATGACATCGATAGTTCAAATTTGTCAACAAATGCCAAAGTGTCATTCACTACTCGAGATTTAAGTTATCACTTCTTGTTTTAATGGGAGGAGAAGTGTAATATGAAAATGTCAGCCCGATAGGACGACTATCGAGAAGTGCCATACTGGTACCATTTAGAGTAATGTAAGAAAGAGTGTAGACGAAGACAAAGATAAGTAAAATTTTTTAATCGAAGTATATATTCATGAATAAATTTTCAACAAATAGCTCTCTTGATCATTGTTCATACAAATATACTAAAATAATCACATATATCATACAGTGGAACACAAAGAGTTAATTGAATTCTGTTGATTTGTTACTTACAGTTCAACTTATATTCATATGCATACATTTAATGTATCTGAATTTAGGATGATATATAGCAGAAGGTCAAATAGTAGTATTAAAAGAGTAGCATAAGTAGAAGAGTGAGAACACCTGAAGGAAATAAGCGATCAGATGATGCTTTTGCATACATTTCACCTGAAATTCAGTTTCTCATCTAAATTGTTTATTTAATTTTTTCCATAGAGACATGTACAATATCAATTAGCAAAATATTTTCAGTAATTTAATCCGAGGAAAAAATTAATTTTGAATATCTAAGTCAGATCTTCTATAAGCAGTGATATCTAAGATTTGGCAAAATCTGTTCTGAACACGAAAACAGCAACTGCCTGTCAACTAGTTTATGTCAAAGTGTAGAGATATTTGTGTTTGTTGAGAAAATAACGAAATATTAAATTTGAATCGAAACATATTGACTATTTTATACATATGCGTATAAAAATCCCATGCATATGAACATTATTGTATTGTTCAGTTATCATAACGAATTGAAATTTATGTAGATTATCACTTACTTTTACTGCCAATAGCCTTATGATCCTGTAATCCTGACCTATTGTCATACCTTGCTTTATTCGCTAAGATTTGCTCGTCCTCTGCACTTCGTAAACCAAATTCATTCAAGATATTCTGCAATTTCATCATACAATGCTTTATTAAGAAATTCTATAAGCCGATATGAACTGCAAGATTAGAGTCACAACTTACCTTTGCTTCGGTGGTCATTAATCTCGCGATATCTGCAACGGTAGCCTCTTGTCCAGTTTCTAGATCAATCATCTGACACTGCAACTTCATTTGACGCCCATTCAAGGATAATATTTGCATATAAACCGAATTTGTCTGATTTTCCACATAATTGTTCAGGATTGTTCGGATTGCATCATTTTCTTCAGAATTAGCAGTCTGAAATAGATTCATCCAATAGTGTCAATTAAAATGAAGTTTACAAGAAGAAATTAAGATCGTTTACTTCTGACACAATATAATATTGGATAAAATGAAATTATCAAAATTGCCTTTTGTTGTATAACACTGTTAGTACTCTCGTATTTCACACCATCGATAAAATCTGTCATTGGCGTAGTAAGTACTAAGTCCTGAAATAAAAAAGACTTACTTTTGATAATTTATACTGATAGATTTTATAAAATATTCATGATAACCTGTGGAAGAAGCTTCAATCGTTGACATTCATTTGGTAAAATGGAAGATACGAGCAAAGTGTAAGCATCATTCGATTTCATCGCTGGAGTTGGAATTATTTTTATCGTATGATTTACCACCGCTGCCACTATCTTATGCTGCAGTATAAATTAATAAAAAATCTTATGAAATATTGAAATTTTTTCAACAATGAAAATTTTATTTACAGAAATGTCATTTGGTCACGTTAGCAGCACTCGATATTTGTAATTTAATCAGGCAGTTTATTTTTTCCAGCCAAACATATCATCCGACATTCTATTATATTAATACTTTGAGCAGCACCATTTTCCTCTCACTTCTGAGCTTTAAATATTTCAGGGAATATCATTTCCTTTCAGATAATCAGGTCTTTGGATACTTAAATATAATCACAAAAAAAATCCTCTAACAACTAACCAATAAGGTTGAATGACCGATTGAACACTCCTTCTCAGCTAAATTCTGCGTGCAATTAATAAAACATGCCGATGCGCTACAAATATCAACTTTATTTTTCAAAAATATTATCAAATAAAATTAAATTCAATTATTCACTATAGAGATGCAAGAATTTTAATTTGAGAGTTCTAAACAAATAATAATGATACCTGCACAAATTGTAAAGATTGGGCACCTGAAGGAGCTTATTTCCATTACTATCGAGTATATTTGTTACATCATCTTTCTTCTTCTTTGATGCCTTAGAAAGAATTTCCCCCATCTTGCACTGATTATCGCAGGTGAGATAAATAACTGCTGAATGGCCATACAGACACGGAAATAAATCTTCAAATTCTACAAAACAAATAATCAAATAATGACTTCATAAAGTTAGTGTTACCATCTCAATTATGTAAATAAAGATTGTATGAAATTCAATTTGGACAATTCAATCTGCTTCATTTGAAAAAGATGTAGCAATAAATGATAAATGCTACATTTTAACAACAGTCTATTATTAACTCTCTTACAAATAAAATACTTTTTTTAATTAAAATAAATTTAACAAACCATCCTGATTGAAGGTACAGAGATAATCGATGATTGTTGTTGTAACATCAAGCAATGCATCCTTGCAACTTGCATTATGATGAAGACATCGCTGGAATATATCGAAATGGCTGTAAATAGTATTAAAAATTGTGATGAAAGGCACGAATGAATCATATAAGACATTCATATTTTCCACATCACGTTCAATCTGCATTGAATCTGCACGTTCAATCTTGAATCTGTATATAAATCTAAATCTGTATCACACTAATTGTTAGCGTGATACAGATGTAGATTAGAAACCTAAGTAATGAAATGTTTTCCATCGGTAATTACTTACCTACAAATGTTGCCAACTTCATCAACAGAATGTTGTCCAGCAAACGGTTGTTCTAACATACTAGCAACTTCATCGAAACAAATTTGCAAGCAATCTGATGGCTGCAAACTTCCTAAGAAATCGAACAGATCAAAACCATTCATATAAGCGCCTGGAAGTAAAAATTTCCCTTACAACCTGATAAGTTACTTCTACTATAACTTCAAACTTCGTGTTTTATTCTACAGCAGATACATTTCTAGTTTTCCGGAAGTTTTCCCATTTCTTGCATGAAAAAATTTATGATAAAGGTTTTTTTTTGGTAATGAGTAAAGAAGAAAAGTAGTTGATCTTAGATGTATAACTTGATAACCTAAATATATTTTTTCTTGATCACAAGAATGAAAAATAGAAACCGTGCAGTAAATTTTGCACCAATTTACTTTCTGGCAAATATTTCGTTTCTAAAGTATTCCTCGCGGTGGAGGATAGTGATGAGGTAACTGTCGTTACATACGAAGATCGTAATTTCATCGTCTCATTGTCTTCCCATTGCCCCAAAGAAGTTTTTGATATTGTCGTGTTAATAAATGACAAAACAATCATCAGTGATAAGAGTACAGTAATACGATGCATATTTTTGTAATAAATCTAAAATATTCATTGTTAAAAAATAATTCCCATCCTGCAACATATTTCGATTAAATTAAAACATTCCCGATGAATTTAATATCGATAATAAATAAACAGCTGAAATATGGGAAAATGTTCTATTTAGTATCAGAACTGGACATTTCTAAAATTATCCTTTTCACTTATAATGGTTAAAAATCTCTGACCAAAAAAAAAAAAAACAAAATCCAGAAAATAATCTTTGAAATAAATGAAGTTTTAGAAAAAATTAATTTTCACAAACTAAGGAAAATTTTTCGAAAGATATATGTTATGCAAGAAATGAAGAATACGGCCAGGGTTTGATTCTGTGTTGAATAATTGTAATGGGAAATAGTGAAGTTATGAGCGATGGTCAAGTTTGATCATGACCTACTACTACTCATATGTATGCAAATCAAAAATAATCCGAGGAAAGTAATCAATATTGTATTAACAACAATAGCCATATGGATTATCTTAGCTCAATAAGTATCATTGAATCATTTATTTACTTCTAAACCTATTAAAATTTAAATTACATTACTGATATTATTAGTGAGACTTTTACATATGTAAAATATCTCATAAAAATATAAATTTACTTTTTCTTCTTCTAGTACAATTATTATCAAAAATTTTCAGAATTTCTAAAAACTTTCCTAATGTAATTTTTATTCAATCGGTTTCTAAAAATTTTGTACAGCAAATATTAAAAAAATTGATACTAATAGAATCAAAATGTATGATTTCAACTAAATAATTTTAAGATTGTCGTAATATGATAGTAGTTAGAAATTAGCAAAAAAAAAAAAATAGAAATTAATAAATTGCTTCTTGTATAAATAAATGTCGAAAAAATCGTGATAATTTACAAAAATTAATTTATCCAAATAATCAAAGTCGTATATTTCATCATGATTCATCGTCTAAAAAATGAATTCAATGTTACACTATCTAGGGAAATGGATCATGTTATCTAATTTTCATTTTCCCATTCAATCATCAAGCTTATATCTCGAATACCGCAAGATGTTCCCATCAGATTTTCATGCCCATCCAATGTTTGGAATGTTTAAACGGTCTCACTAAGTGAAAATTTTTTTATTCTTTCAAACTGTTCGCTCATTTCTTGCATTCTTATTTTTCTTCTGCTTTATCTCATACTCATACATTATCACTTTTGTGCACCGTAATTGTTAATGAATAAAATTCATATAAAATAAACTCCTTTACAATAACACATTCGATCACATCCAAGAAAAGATTTCCCTAACAAAATCCCCGATTAGGATAATAAAAAAAAGAATTCAGATTACAGACTGTCTTATTAAAAATTTTGAGTTTTAAATTAGACTAACTTAAAACTCAGAATTTTTTTTTTAAACGATATGTTTAGATAATAATTGTACTTGAAATAGTAAAAGTCTTAATGTTGTGTGTATGTCTGAGATATCTCTCGATTTATTACTTAAAGATTTTTGGCGGATTTAGAAAGCTCTGGAAATTCTATTTGGCGCTTTAGAGATTATCAAAAGTAAAATATCTTATTCAATATTATTTTATCCAAATGATATTCTTGCGATTAATAAACTTTTACAGGGTAATTATCGTCTTTTGTGATGGTCTTTTAAATGTTTCAACTTGTCAAAAATACTAAACTTTACGATGTCAATATAAAAGACAAACCTTTTTTTTTCTATTCTTATTCAATTATTACATTTTCCATAAATTTCGGTATGATCAAGTTTTTTTTTCACACTTCTAGGCTTGTTCGCATTAGAAATGATAATTATTCAGTGTAGGATGTGTTCACTATTTGAAATGAATATTTTAATTATGAAATTTTCAGGTAAATTTATATCAGAACAATGGAAGGTTTGAAGAAAGAATTTACCAATGTTATTTCGCAGGTGGACGCTCACGACGATATTCTGCAAAATTTTAGGTTTTTAAATAAAGAATTTCAAGAAGAGAGTCATCATACGAGGTTGTATATCACATGCATTATCGTCACTACGAGATGACATGAATGATCAAAAAATTCCATTAATCTGTCTTGAATATAAAAGCGTAAACAACTAAATCCAAAATAATACAAACTTTTAATAACGTATAAGAAAATATTTTTGCAAACGGCTGTGAATGACTAAAATTTTTTGAATTAACTTTATTTAAAATCAAAAATTTAATTTATTTTTAAGTTACAGGTACATTTTAACAGACTACTATGCTACTTGAATTATTAATTATATTTAATTTCGATTTTGTGTTAAATTTCAAGACATCGATAATTTTTCGCTCACGGATCAATTAAATATTTAATGCATAATTTAGCTTGATAAAATACTAATCAAATTATTACATTAATAATGTTTGTTAAAACAAATTAAAATTAATAATATGTAAATAAGTCAAATTGATCGTATTTAGAATCGCATGTGAAACACCAAATATGTCAACAATAAGTGAGAAAACGCTCATTAGCAGAAGGGTTCGCATTTAATTTTGATTTTTTAATTCAATAAGAAATTAAAATGCTTACTCCAATGAGTATATTTTATTTAGCCGCCTATTCTGCAAGCTCAACGGAAAAATCAACCATTGGTCGAAATTACGAAGTATGTGCGATCATCAGGCTCTCCAAACGACGATGTGGAAGGAGATAATCATCCAGCTAAACAGCTTGCCAATTATAAATTATACAATAGTTATACTTTCTTTGGTACTATTCACATCAAGGTATTATTTTATTAGAAATTATATTGAAACCGAACTTACAACAGAAATTTTTTTTAATACATTCTATATTAAAAAAACAACCAACTACATTCAAATTTTTTTTTTTTTGATATATAAATTATGAAATATTACCTAATTGTACTTCATATTCAAATATATGTTTGCTTAAATGTAGCTGGTTGAATAATAGCTAACTATCAAAAGATATCTTAACCAAAAAGTTGACAGTATCAATTTGACACGTCTCGTTAACTTCATGCTTATTTAATGACAAAGATATTATTTAGGATAACCATCTATTCTAATCAAATTTAATCAGAACTGAAATTTCTTATTGTAATAGCAACATCTAAATCAATTTTGGTTACATGAAGAAAATCAGACTAGAATGAAATCAGTTATGAATTTCTAAAAATTTGAATGAAATGAAAATTTTCAGACATCAGCAACAATGTTAACTGTATTTTACATACTTTCATTAGCTGTTGCTGATTTTATTGTTATAAGTGAGATTGATTCATCTTCTGCCACACATGCAACTGCCGCAAGTGCAACAATACTGTTTGCAATACTGTTGGCACAGTATGGAATGTGGAAAGAGTCGTCATTATGCTTGTTGCCATTGATGATTATTCAGGTCAATAATTCCCGTATCCACGAGAAAACGTTACTTTTCATTGAGATATATTAAATAAAATAAAATTGGAATCAAATAAAGGATAATTGAAATTTAAATAAAATATTTTTCAATTTCCATCAGTATTTCTAATTTTTTAGCAAAAAAGTTTGATATTTTAGATACTGTTAGGCATAATGATGGTGTTAGCATTCGCTTTTTCGAATCTTATTGAATTTCATTGTTTTCTTATCGATGCATGCCCAAGCGGTAAGTGCTATTTTTTCACCAAATTTTAAACAATTATCATTAAGTCAAAAACTCATTACCTCTTCTAAAGTCATCTACTTTAATTTTCATTATATTACCTATTAATTTCCAATAACTTTTGTTTACCTATGATTATTTATGAACATAACTGGCATATTCTTTGCAATAAAATATAATTTCTATTACTTTGCTCTTATGATTAAGACCAGTAATACAATAAATGAAAAAAAAAAACATCGTGACTAAATATGACAATATTTAAGTGCGCATATCATAAATTATTCCTCTAACAGTAAATGACCTTTTATCGATCTCATTGAACTTTTAATATTTTAGGCCGTTTTTTTATATTTGCGATGGGAAGTGCTATCTTTTGCGTAACACATTATTACTGTGTTATAATCATATGGCTCTGTTGGAAATATTTTCACTATTTAGGAAAAGTAAGTTTGCAAAAATATTTAAATCATCATCCATTTTGAATTTTTTACTTTTTTAAAATATAATTTCTCTTCTTTTCTCTTCCGTCCATTATATTTTTGTCACATTTATGCTTTATTTTTTCTTCTAGAAAACAGAATTAGAGCAAATATGGCGTGTCGAAAGAATCGATGATGAAATTGATGAAAATGTTTTGATCAATAATATACCACTCAATGCTAATTAATAGTTTGTCTATTTTTTAGTGAATTTTTATGCTAATTATAATTATTATTGGTAATTTTGAAGTCCTTATTATAGAATTTATTAATGCAAACAGGATCTTTACTCTTCAATATAGCTGCATTATGTTAATCTTGAAGTACTTCAGCAATATCGAAATTAAAATCTAATTCCTAGATAATATTCATAAATAATCAGCTCATTTCTTAGTCCAACATCATCACGTATTTTTCTTATCCTATTACTTTATTTGTATTTATCATTTTTGCAGTATTCCTACCACCTGTTCTATTTATTTTGTTAAAATTTTTATTAAAAATAATATATTCAAGTTATTAACAGTTATACTCTATATGGTTAGTCGTACAGTCCAGTGGAACATTTGAAAAATATAAAATATACTGACTGCTACTTTTGATCCATAATTTCAAATCGAACAAAATCGTAGAAGTTTTCCCACAGATAGGAAGAGGTTTGAAATGACTAAAAATGATTATGGGATATCATTCAATTTAATTAGCACCTCTGCATATAACCACCAGAAGTTCTTGGAGTGATAGTTTTTCTCAAAAAAAAAAAAAACAGTTCCATTCGAAAATTTATCCCAATATCAGGCTTTATTGCAAATACAACTTTTCCAATATAAACGTTACGTCACTTCAACTATTAAACTGTTATACTCATTTCTCGTACAAATTCAATTACTATTTCATAGCATGTATCAAACAGCATAAAGCTATTTTTAATGTTTGGCAAAAACCATGCAGTTTTTCACAAAGAAAAAAAAAATAAAAGAAAAGAAAAGATTGATTTTTCATTTCTCAAATGAAATTTACTTATACAGAGCTAAATGCTAACATTGTGACGTTATGTATAAACATAGTAACAGTCGAAATTTCACTGAAAACATATTTAAAAATATGTGATGAACAGGTATATTAATTACTATTTCATAGTATGTATCGAACGGCATAGAAATGTAAATATAATTTCTACATTGATTAAATTCCTTAAATATTTTCTACATCAAAATAATTTCTCAACAAAAATTTTTAATACGAAAAAAAAATGTGATATTTGAATAATATTTGCCGCAACAGTTATAACCATTACCTTCTTTCCTTTTTTTTTTCCCGCACATTTAATCCTTCCGCTAAATCGCTGTTGAAATTATCAACCTTTCAATTATTCTCTTCCATTTGAGAAAACTTAATTTAAAAAAAGTAAACGTTTATAGCATTGGCCAAATTGAGCGAATTTAAAAGTGTTAAACAGCAATGAATGATAGCTCGCATCAAATATATGATTAATTGCTGTTAGCGTTATCCCTCTCAATCGTTTCGCATTGTTCCCTTTCTGATAAATAATTACAGTAGCAACAACTGATAAACAATAGTAATACCTGTAAAAATTTCATTCATTCAAGTGTTTTACTTTATGCTGATGTGCTGTAAAAAATTTGATTAATTGCCATTCAATCAATTAATACATAGCTTATCTTAATAACTGATAATAGTGATGTAAAACAAAAAGCTCGTAATATTAATTATCAAACAGTGCTATTTAAATACACTCAATAATTATGCATGTATGTTAATGAGAGAGATTTTTCGATTTCTTTTTTAGATTTTTGTAAACAGAAAAAAAGCAATTATAAGCAATTATTTATGATGTACTTTTCATATCTCAATGGCTCCTCATTAATAGCCATCTTCCTGAAGTACAAAAATTAAAAGAGCATGGATGGATGAAAGAGCATGCTAGATATTTTATTTATCGTTGAAAATAACAATTCACCTGAAATGAAAAAAATACCAATAGTAATATGAAAATGATTCGTTCAACTTGATTAAACAATTCTAAATGTTTACTGCAAACAGCATCATTACCACAATCATTACTAATCTTTCCCATTGATTGTGAATGCCATTGAGCTATTATTGTTTCATGTATCTGAAATGTTTAGAAAAAAAAAATTAAAATATCTGAAAAAAAAAATTGCAGCTTTAGAGTCTAACAGTCAGGATTAGCATTTATAGACAAGTATAACTGCGCAATTTTTAAAACAATCAATAATTGACAATCAAATCATTTCATTTAATCAGTTACCGAGTGGGCAATAATAAGCAACGATTTCAAAAAATATGCCATGCACGTTCTTTTATTTTAATTTTATTTGCAATAATTTCATAAAAATATACCTTATGTTGATTGGCAAAAGCAAAAGCTGAAAGAATAAACTGAACAGATATTTGCAACAATAACATTACAATGTACTGAAAATGAAATAATTTATATGAATAATGCAGGATTATGTTTACATTAAAAAAAATTAAAATTATATAAAATTTAAATAGCATTTAATGGTAAAAATTGTAATTCATTGTAATTCATTCTTCACCGAAATATTATCCATAATCCATTTCTTATTTTCTACTATTATCATGGTTGCTTGGAGTTTAAAAGTGATACTTTCAGCGTTACTGAAATGCGATAGCTTTTTACATATAAAAAAAAATAACTTCGAAAATTTATTAGCTTGAGACTAATGAAAAGCCTAAAATAAACTTGATAAATTTAGAAATATACTTACCAAAAACATACAAAATGAGCTACACAATACTAATGACACAATTCCGAGTGCCGATAACAAAAATATTGAAATGCTCGTTATACCAACAAAAAATACGGCAAGTGTATACTAAAAAAAGTAGTTAAGAATATATTATAAACAAGTATTTCCGAGACATCATAATCTTCTAAAAACTAAATTTCTTTTAAAATTGTTAAAACATTGCATAATTTCGATTTTATCATACTGATAAACATACTTGATGATGGTCCGCCACAGGATTGGGAGAAATTCCGGCGCTTGGAGGTGAAAACCATGAGAATGTAGCAATAAATAATGAGAAAATTGAAATCAACTGCAATGAAAAAAATATTTGCTAATATTTAGCATATTTTTTTCTTTTATTATCCATAAATAAGCAAATTTATGGATGCTTTGCTCACAACGATTGCTTTAATAAACTGAATCAATATGAATGATAAGAGCAAAAAAGAAAAAAAAAATTAAGGACAATGTTGAATTTCTCAACGAACAAATATCAGCTTATATTGTCTTGTCACATACAATTAGGCATCATTCAACGAATAACACAACCCAACCACATTTCTAATTCTCATTCTACCCAAAGAAATACGATATTTTAAGTTATTTAAAATTACGCTAAATGTTCATTTAACGACAAATTTAAAGAGCCTAGAAAAAAAGAGAAAACCAAAATTCAAAAATTAATATATTTTTGTGGGATAAAGTTATAACCATAAAAATATGCCTATTTAATGGCAACTATTACTCTCAATTTTACTCATTTTTTTTCATATTTATTTGGAATTTCATAATGTAATAAACTGAGTAAATATAAGGAAGAGAGAAAAACAAAAAAATTTCTATATTTTATGCTCTAATATAAATAATAACAGATTATGTATATGTGTATGTATATGTTTATGTATA
>UPTC01000936.1:4622-23259 GCA_900537255.1 Acanthocheilonema viteae | reverse complement strand
TTTTTACTTTTTTACTTTTTTACTTTTTACTTTTTTACTTTTTTACTTTTTTACCTTTTTGCTTTTTTGCTTTTTTACTTTTTTACTTTTTTACTTTCTTACTTTTTTTACTTTTTTTGAATGGCAATTAATGAAATGAGATTTTTTCATTGCAGTTATAAATCTATCATAATTTGAACAATCATGCAAATCCATTTGATTTATCATTTGGGAAAGATAACAATAACTGATATATTTGTTTTAGAAGTTATTTTCTAACAATAAAATAAACTTAAATTTGTAATCATATCTTTTAATGATTTCTTTTGCTATATATAATTTATTCGATTACAGGTTTGATAAACTTGTTGGCGGAAAATGCATGGGTGAAGTAGTACGTGTTGTGTTGGAAAAATTAACACGAGCTCGTGTCCTATTTAATGGCAAAGGTTCAGATACACTTTTCAAACAGGATTCATTTCCAACCAAATATATTTCTGAAATCCTCAGGTAAATTCATTTACAAGTGAATAAAGTAATTTTTTCTGGCAAAGTAAAATTTCGATTTTAATTTTACGAAATTTTAAACTCAATAGAATGAAGAAAAAATAGCCAGTTAGTACTGTTTTTTGCTTTAAAGAGAAAAAAAGTAATAAAATTATCAAAATTTTTCCTTATTTTTGGGAGACAATAGAAATAATAGTTTTTCAAAGTTTTATCATGACTTTTTTATTTTTATATGCGTTATATTTTGTAAATTCACGTTTATACACACGCATATAAGCGTTTGATGAAAAATTTATTATGAATGTTTCATGCGCAATGTTTATAATTTTTGACTATTCAAATTTATGCTTAAAATATTACCGTGACAGAATATCAAAAACATTCCTCAACATTTTCTGTTTTCCTTCTTTTCATTACAAATACAATTTTCGGATAACAAATATGCCAAAGGTTAGATTATCAATGATTGGTTTCAATACCGCATTTTATAGGGTATTTTAGGCATGGCTTAGTGATAATACAATTGTTTTGTAAAATAAATATTGAAAGTTTCAGTGATGAAAGTGGTTCATACGTGCATATGAGAGATATATTGGATGAATTGGGTATTGATCACTACAGCTTCAGTGATATGTTACTTCTTCGAGAAGTTTGCATTGTCGTTTCACGCCGATCAGCCAATCTTGGCGCTGCTGGTAATAAAACTTTCGAAACTAATAAAAATGCTGCGAGGAATTAATCGTACTTTGAGAAATTTGTACTAAATTACAGTATCTATTAAAAAGTCAGATTATCAGTGTTGTACACTGATAAGATATTTATTTGGTTTAGAAAAGATTAGATTTAATTAATATAATCAACAGTTCTCCAGAGTATAATTTAATAAAACAAAATATTAAAAAAAGCATAGTAATAATAATATGATGGATAAAATGAAGTTATAAATGAGAAAACAAAAAAACAAAAGCGAATAAAATTTTTTCCACCATTGTTTACAAACAAAAATCATTTACAAACAAAATAATTAAATAAAATTTCAAGCAGTAAAATTGCTTATTTTTGAAATAAATAAACAAAAGATGGATAAATACAGTTGTGTTTGTGGAAAAAGTTGCTAAAATTGATTGCAAAATTATTGGAAATTGAAAATTTATCATTTCTTTAAAATTTAATCAATTGAAATTTTATAGCAATTGCTTGTGTGTTAAATCGTGTTCGAAAACCGAATATGGTAGTTGGAATAGATGGCAGTACCTATAAATATCATCCATTTTTTGACTTTTGGGTTCATGATAAATTAAAGGAGCTCGTCGATCCGGGCCTTAATGTTCGTATTGCATATGTTTTATTGATAAATTTTATCATTATTAGATTAGATTATGATAATTATTGTCTTTTATCTAATTATACTGTGAATGATCGTAATTGAGATTTAGACTATTTGGATTTTTTTCTTCTCTTCGAAAATAGATGAATTAATTAAAATTGAATTTTTTAATGGTTGACTTTGATTGAAATGAATAATATCATCATTGTGCTGAAATAAAAAGTAACTTGCTAAATCACTTAATTATGATTACTAATTTTATTTTATCATAGTTATAAGAACTAATAATAACTACCCAAGTGCTATTACATGATAATGATTATATAACTGATAGATAGATGAATAATTTTAGAATATATTTAATTATGTGTTGTTTATTGGTGGCGAAAAAAATTTTAATACTTTTTGCAGTTCAAATTGTTACAAACAGCTGATGGTAGCGGTAAAGGTGCAGCGTTAATTACAGCAATTATTTCACGGTTGAAAAAACGTGAACAACAACCACAACAACAACCACAACGACAACCACAACCACAACAACCACGACAACATATGGCTGATGGACACGTAAAAGTGGCGATGGGAGAAAATGTTGAAATGAAAGGAAGCCGCAAGCAGCCATCATCCATGAATGAAAGTCAAAAAGTTGATTTGATGATAAATGATATGCCAACCTATGATAGCTTTAATGGTGAAGTAGAAAATGCTATGATTCATTTATCCAATCCGTAACAATGTGAATTATTGATTTGTTTGTTATCATTTTAAGGTATAATTTAATTAATTTTGGTAAAATGTGAAAGATTTAAAATGATGGTATTGTGGTTGAAAATATAAATTTACCGAGATGAAAATTATTGAAATAAATTTAAAATGAGCAAAAATATTAGAGAAAAAAGAACATAGATTTCTCAAATTCATTGCAGTTTTAGAATTTATTTTAGTATTTTCTTTTTTTACTGTAATTTTACCGTGAATATGCCATTTTTATTTCTTAATCTAACTTTTTTCTTTTGCATAGTTTACAAGCGATTATTTTATGGTTTATTATTTTGTTTACCTCTAAAAGTAAATTTTTTCCATTAAATAACCACTATTTTGTTAAAATTAGATTTTCTTCCCATTTAGCTGTAAACTTAAAGCTAAGAGAAAAATTTAAAAGTAAACTTAAAATTTTTGAATTAATATTTTTTTATTTGCTCACTTGATGAAAAAAAAATTACGGGTTCTATAAGAAAATATTTTAATTACAATATTAATTACTTGATATCTTTGCATGCTTGTATAAATTACGATTAACAAGAAATGAGTTATTTAATTTTCCTTCATGTTTAAAATTAACCTTTACATTTTTTTTATGTATTTTTCCTGTACATTTGTTTTGTACCGTAAAATTTTCATCTTTCACAATAAATTTTACCAATTTTTTTAAAATATCACAGTTTCAATAAATTCTTAAAAAAGTTTATCGTTAAATTACTTTCTTGATAATATTTAAATATTTTAATATACAAATTAATGAGTCATCGTCGACTTCTGTTGCGAATAGTTGAAAATTGGTTTGAACCAGGAGAGCTATAAACTGAACGCAGTCGAGATTCTTTTAGTGAAGGTTGTTATCTCGTGAGAGGGATTTCAACGTTATAAACCAGAAGAATTTTAAGGATTCTTTATTATCAACATAGAGTAATACAGTAAATAATATAACAGAATATTTAGTACCAATTAATGAAATTGCAAATAAAATTTACAGAATAGAATCAGTAGTAGAAACGAAGTGAAGTGAAGCTGAGCCAAGATTTGCAAAGAGCCCACAGCTCATGATCATAGTGCCTTTAAAGGCTGAGGCTGAGTTATTGAGGGCGTGTTAGGTTACAATTTGATTGAGGATTACGCTGAGAATGAATAGTTTTTAAAAGAATTTATAAGCAATACAAGATTAATCATTTGATTGGAATGGTTAGGATTAGGTTATTCGAAGAAAAAGAGAAATATTCAGATATAATTCAGATATAAAATAGTTCTTATAATGGGAAAGTTATGCTTACCGGAAACATTGTAAAGATTCATTTACTACAAGTAATAATTCATTAAAGAGATTTTCATGAGCGTCGATGATCATTTTATTCTATTTACATATTTATTTAGAAATTAATATCGAGAGTTTTCTTCCGAAAATGTTGTGAAGTTGGAATAAAATAGTGTGTGTGGCACAATATGCTAATGAACATCTGAGGAAATAGCACAAGTTAGTTGTCAGATATATGTTAATGAATGTCGTGAATGGAATTTCGAGTTTGTATTCGATAACTTCCGAGAAAATATGATTCTTCTTTTTTTTTTGAAAATTACGTAAATTAGAATTTTTTATTAGTCCGATAAACTTATAATTATGTTAATTGAAGAGTAATTTAAAAAAAAAAGATATCGAAATGAGTGGTGAGTTAAAATTGTTTGTAACAAATTTTCGATAATCAATATTTCATAAAGTCGTAAACGGACAATTAAACAATAATAATAATTATGTAATGTTAGAATCAACTAATTTCTAATTCTTCCTTCATGTTTAAATAGTTTTTAATTATGTTCAAATGATTTTGAATTATGTAATTGAAATCATTTCCGTTTATTTTATCTCTTTATTTTATCTTCTTCAATTAACACAGCAATAATTAACATTTACATATTGCTCACATTTTCTTTTTTGTATATTTGCAGAATTTTTTTGTGCAACTGAAGGTTTAGCTATTCTAATCGATCGGTTTAATATTTTACAATTTTAATAATATTATTTAGAGTGGCATAAAATAAATTTCAATGCTTCAAGTGTACACGCATAAATGAGAAGAGAGAAAACAGATGAGAAAAAGACTCCAAACACTTTGAGAAATTGAATTTAAATTTGCTAAAATTTTCAAAATGACTTTTATAAGTAGTAGACGAAATTAGCAATATATATGTCATTAGTTACAATCATTTATTTTCAGTCGTAGCTATCATTTCATAAATTACTAATAGAAATTCATTTACGATTAATGTTCTATTCCTTAATTCAATTAACTTGAAGAAATAGAGTATTCAATTTTTTGCAATTTCAAACCAGTTTTTTAGCTATAATTATGTAAAGAAATCTTCAATGTATTATACTACAAGTTACCTTATTGTTCAAAACCTGAAAATGTTTAAATTGGAACAAAATTTTTCCTTTTTTTTTCGAATTCCTTTTTAAAAGCTGCTAAAATTTCAAGAAAAATAAAAGAAACAAAACATTTTGCTGCTGAATTGTTTGCACTGTTCAAAACTATGTCAGGATGAAGAAAAATAGAAATGGTAAATTTGCATTTAAAATAGATCATTTTAAAAAAATCTTAAAAGTTGGAGATTTATGATTATAACATTTGCTGATTCTTTCAAGTCAGTTCTGATAAACGCCAAATTTCTTGAATTCAACGACATGCACATACTATAGTATTCATATTTCACAGTGATATAAATTTCATTTTTAAAAAAAAGAAAAAGGAAATTTGATCGTTTGGAACAGAAAATAAGGATTGGAAAATAATAAAATAATCATCGCTGATCTATCTCAATTTTTCTTACCTTGCAAGAAAAGAGTATTAAAGTAATAAATAATTTTAAATATAATCTTAACTATTAGTTTGCTTTTCATGCAAAAAAAATTACTCTACAATTTTTATGTTAAAAAAACACTCATTTCGAAGCAATTTTAAAATTAGTCACTTTATTGATTGTAAATGTATGTGATAAACATTAACATTTTTCACTTCCTTACTTTTAATTTTTACTACTGAACCTTGGAATTTCTCAATATTTTTGAGTGTCATC
This sequence comes from Acanthocheilonema viteae, assembly GCA_900537255.1. Lineage (NCBI taxonomy): Eukaryota > Metazoa > Nematoda > Chromadorea > Rhabditida > Onchocercidae > Acanthocheilonema > Acanthocheilonema viteae. The sequence continues at coordinate 17,600 of UPTC01000936.1, read as the reverse complement.
CATGAATTTTTATTTTTTTTCGTTTAGAAGTAACAAATTTTTATGTATTTAATGTTGCGCAAATCATAGCAAAACTGTTGCTTTTAAATTTTCAATTGTTCATTTTAAATTTGGAATGAAATATAATAGAAGGGAATATAACATCGCTGAATGACTCATATTATTGATTAGTTCGTCAGTTGAACTGAGAATTTCAAAAAATTGAGAAATGTTTAAAAATAAACAAAAACTGGATTCTGTTGCTTATCAAAATCCATTTAATTTTCTCCAAAAAAAAACACTTACTGATCAGAAAATTTAATACCTTAAATTCATTCATCATTCTTGTATTTTAGCCTGTTTCATAAAATTAACAAAATAAACCTAAATTTGTAAATTTACTGAAGGCTGAAAGTAAACTGTGAAAAAATATGCAGGTTATAAGAGAAATTATAAATTAACAAATTCAAAATTTTCTTGACAGATTCAGTTTCAGTGATTTCTTTATAACATATACACCTACCGTTATTACAAAACAGTACAGCTTATTTACTCTTTTTGTTTTTTTTTTTTACGAATTTTATCATAAAGCATTTGGAAAAAAAGATTTGATGAATAATTATTTTGCTTTCAATTTGAATATGTAAACAGTTTTATTACATTAAAAAAAAAAAACATTTAAATGTATGAATAAATCGTTCATTATGAACAAATATTCACTTTTTTCAAATTTTATAATTTCAGTGTAATTGATTTAAGAGAAATTAACCAGGTTTATTGTTGAATAATTTATTTGATGTTGTAATAACTCTTATTTGTCAATATAATATAATAAGCATAAAACAAAAAGGTATGAAATATTTATCAAAAAATTTGTCAAAATTATCAAAATGTTGAAACTGATATAAAATAAAGAAAAAGTTACATTTTGAATGTTTAAGCAAATTAATTAGGAGATATCTAACCGATATTATCAGGAGATGAATAATTGATTCATTATAGCACTCATACAGACAAAACATTTGTAAAAATAATTATAAGATTGTAAAATTGGCAGTTATTACAAAAGCGCTAATTAGCTACTATTTAGCTCTCCAAGTGATTCGTGCTGGTAAGGTTAACAAATATCCGTGATCATAAATGTAAATTCGCTTATCATAAGGATTGTATGATATCATATTAGCATTTCGATAAAGATTAATCCAATGAATGTTTGGCTTACGGTATTTATTACGATAGAGATCGTATGCTATTGCTATTTCACTCTTTAATTCATACGAACTTTTTACCTGCAAAAATAAAAATATCAAATAAAAATTGATAATTAATGATTGCATTTTATTATGTAATTGTTTCAGTGGCTAATATAAATTTACCTTTCATTCGCTATCAATTAAATGAACAAAAATAAATTGAAAAGTAGCAATTTTCATATATTTTGTGAATCAAAAAAATTGTTAAAATTTTAAACAAACCAAATACAGTACACCACATACGACAAAACCATTTGCCACTTCGGTATGATTAATCAAAGTTAAATTCCAAGTTTCATAAATAGTTAAATTGCTAATATCCAATTTAGCTACAGACAAATACTCTTCATCTTCATAATGAAATAGCACCCACAATGCATTCTCATCCACAGCCAGATCAAAATAATTCATCGATAAATTAAAAAGGTACTAAAAGAAATTTTCGTTGAATTTTTTCAAACTTCAACGAAAAAACATATCGCGAAAAAAATTTTGAAAATGAAAAATGAAATTTTATGATAAAAGAGATGGATGCAAATAAAAATTTATTGCGTCTTCTAAATTCAACAAAAAATTTTTAAAATGTATATTCAAAAGAAAAAGTTTAATGAGTAGAAATTTTTTGAATAAAAATTTTTTCCCTCCGCATAAATAAAAGTAAGCTTACATTATTTCCTTTATGGGCCGCATGCTTATCAATTAAGACTTCATTATAAACTTTTGAATGTAATTCATATTTTCCAATTTTAGGAGTGCCAGCACGATGGAAATATATTGAGCCATTGAAAAATATCAAATTTGTTCCATCATATAAATAAGGCATATGATGTCTAAAATTCGAAATGACTAATTAAAACTAATCATTTCTATTTATTTTTATTTAATTTTAATTAATCATTTCCAATATATTTCCTACAATACTTTGTTAAAACGTACAGCATCATTTGAACCACTGAATTGTTTTGGATTTACTTTCAAAAAATTTATTTTTTTAATTTCAAAATTATTGAACATGCGATATTTTTCCAACTGTCTCACTCACAATCTTATCATTTAATTTGATTGACAGAAAAATTTCTTGATTTAATTGATTAATAAACGCTAGTGATTTTACGGATTACTTAAAAAATTGTGTAGCATTTATACCTCACTGTACTTGAAAATTATTTAAATCATTGTTAATATATTTCAACTGATTATTACTGAATTGAAATATTAAGGATGAGAAAAGTGAATCGATAGCTAACGTGACAAAAATGCGCTGTCGTCGCATATCGCCTTCATCCAAATACTCCTCCACTATATCACCTTGAAAATGTTTTGTCATCCAACGTTTCATCATATTCTTTAATAAAAAATTATTTGTTATTGTTTAAAGAAGAGCATTTGATGATAAAATAAAATGGCAAAAACCACAAATGATCAATCAATAAATTGCATCTTTCATTATTAGCCATAATTGTCTTCTTCAGAAAGCACTACGAAAACAGGCGAACCTGACCATTTTGTGGATAAGCATCACGCATCCATGATCCGTAATAGGTATTAGAATGAGCATGAAACATCGGTTTACCAACATCATCCAAATAACAATCTGTAATTAAAAATTTTTTGATGTAAGTAATTATTCAAATAAATCTTTTCAAATAATTTATCACAATAACAACAAAAACATTACGATATTATTATTGGAAAGTTTTACTTATTATCATAATTGTAATTTGACTGTTATTTCAACATTGGAAATTTTAAAAGTTGGAAGGAGAAACTTACGTGCTGTTGCTCCTTCGATATACGGTATTTCAGTACTGGTTGCTGAGATATCTGCTTCATATGGTATTGTTACATTTGGTAGACAAATACGAATACATTTATCAATTTCCGGTATTAAATCAGTATCATTTAAAAGCATCTGTTAAAATAAAATACATTTACTTTTATCGCATAATATTATTTAAGTATTTGAATGAATTGAAAAATGTAAAAAAAAAATGAAAAATGACAAAACACACAACTCTAACAAAATATGGTAGCTGACGATCGGTATATCGCGGTCCACCTTCACCATCAGGTGTTCTTTGTGTTGGACATTTCATTGGCTCAATTTTTGGACATTCCGTTTTACGAAGCATTTCAAAATTTTCCGCAACCGGACATTTTGGACAAATTCCAGGTTTTCCGGGTATTCCAGGTGGTCCTATAATTTTTGTAAGTTTTGAAACCTTTTTCTATGCTAATTGCAATGTATCGGTATAATGCAAAATATATACTGGAGAATACATGTGATGATGATGGTTGAAAATAGAATTAGTACCTCGTGGACCAGGAGGTCCAGGTAACCCCATTAGACCATCTCGTCCGGGTGGTCCAGGCTGACCAGGATTTCTAGAAATTACATAAATTTCATTGTTGTAAGACTGTTTTACTGGAAGTGTAATTCGCATGGTAACATACCCAGATAATCCAGGTGGTCCAACTGGTCCAGGTGGTCCACGACTAATACCTGATTTCTCCGTGCAATACTGATGTATTTCTAAGCATTTTTCAAGCAATTCGTTAGCCTAATGAAGCAAACTAACTTATATATTTTAAAAAGTTCTTTTTTAAGTGCAAAATAGAAGAGAGTTTCCTCTTTTTTAATACCAATATTATAAGATAAAGTCAAATTCAAAAAATGTAAGCAAATTTTAATTAAAAAATGAACTGTTTGGTTTGTTTTTGGAAAAAGCCTATTATTGAACCTTAATTTTTGATGTAGAATGTATCAAAACGTCATGTTTTGATGTATTTAACAAAGGTTGAATGGATGGCGATGGTATTAGGTCACGCCGAATACGTTTCAAATTTATTTCATTTTTCATCAACCGACACTTTATCTTCACATCACCGATACGTGAGTAAATATCAGCAAATGCTAATAAAGTTAATAGCATGCAAATCGTCTGACAGTATTCCAGCCAGCGAACTTTTTTTAAATTTCTTTCTTCATCTAACATTTTTGCTGCAAAATAGACAAATCATTCATCTGACACTGTACAAGTGATCAATGATCATCAAATTAATTTTTTAGATTATGGAATTTTGAAAAAGTTTACGATTTCCAAGCGATTCATTTGTTCCACTAATGGACTCTGCATTATTGTTATAATTAATTATTCGAATAATATAATCAACTATTAATAATTAATTGAACTATTAACTATTAAAATAAATCAAAGATGAGAAATTAATCAATAAATTTATTGCTAACAAATATCCTTTGACCTTTTGTTGATAATTATTAATGTACAGTGAGAGATAGAAGTAAGGAAGTTTAAATATGAATTATTGAAAAATTGATAGTAAATGCAATATAATATTAGCGATTGCAAGGCACATTTGTTTATTAAATTGCTCAGTTTCTGTTATGTAAACAATAACAGAGCACGAACTATGCCAACAAGACCGTCGGTTCAATTATTGGTAATTACGATTTAATTTCAAGTACTTAATCAATTATTAATGTATTAATTTCAACGAGATAATTATTAATAATTGCAATAACTATTAGTACTCAAATTGCTAATATTTTTTCTATTGGTGCTAAAATTCCTGACATTTTCCCATTGATACTCAAATACCTGATGCTTCTTCCATTGGTACTCAAATTCCTGATATTTTTTCCGTTGGCGATAAAATATTTTATAATGTTTTTTTATGCAACTGATATAATTTGAGAACAAACCAAATAAACAAATATCAGTGTTATGACATAATATTAAATTTCAAAGCACAAAATGTATCAAAATCAAAGAATGAAATACAGAAAATTTATAAAAAATAATATCACAAGCAGTAAGCAATCGAAGTAATTTATATATTTATACAATAACTTTTAAAATCATTTAAAATAATTCTATAATTCTAAAATAGATGAGAAACAATCTTACAAGTAAGTCCATATCAAAAAATAAAAGCAAAATTCAGTAAGATCTAAAGAAAAAAGATTAACATAATATCAAATAAATGAGTAAAATTGAAAATCGGCAGTTTAATTCAAAAAATATATAACGAAAGACTAAATCAAATGATAAATTTAAAACAAAAATGTATGACTAACAAAAATGTTTGACTAAAGAAAAATGGTCATTTTTGAAAGCATTGTATAAAAGGAATAAAAGAAATGCTTTTATGAATTCACCCCTTTTATGAATATAAATTTCAAAACAAATGAAAAAAAAGTAAAACTGTGATTTTAATACTTCAAAGCATTTTATTTGAAATTTCCCTTTTACTCTTAAAGCAGAAATTATTTAAATAATGGAAGATAAAAGCTTCTCGAAACAATTCAGAATTCGAGGAGAATGGTAATCCCCAACAACCATTTAATTTAATATGTTGAAATTTTTGTCTGTTTGAAAAAAAAACCAACCAGTGATAAGCATTGTTATATAAGAAATCTGTTATTAAAAGATGACAATGATTAAGTTCATTTCAAGTAGAATAACAAATCTCTGATGATTTTTCAAAAATCACTATCGCCGTTGACTGGCAACCAATTTTAAATGCTTTTCAAAATCATATCTCGAATTAATAATTGTCTTATTAAGCCAACCTTCTATCTCAACGTTACTCCTTATAAAAGTATCTTTATATTTCCAATTTAGGGAAACTGTAGTAAAATTAGTGCAGAGTGTGAGATTAAAATTATGCGATACGAATGGCGAAGGCCAACCACCAAATGTAATCCGATCAATTCTTCTAAAATAATGGTTTGATTGAATGAAAACAATACCCTTATTTATTATTAAAATAAAGATAATTCCGGATATTGTACAAACTGCACTTTTACTGAGTTATTGCTCAGGTAACAAACTTAAAAAGCACTTCTTCAGGAAATTTAAATGTTAAAATAAGAGAGATCTTTTATATCTTTTCAAAAGAATTCTGGAAATTTTACATAACTAACCGTTTTTGCCAACCATGCAGGATGAAATCTCGTTCACTCCACATCGAATCTGTAAGCCAGGTATCACGAGCCCATGCTTTACCTTTTGGAATAATGCGCAATTGGTTAGGCCAAATTGTTGCTTCATTGATAATGTTACGAACACAAACAACGTAAACATTTAAATCATCAAAATTCCTGCAATAATTTATAGCGGTTGAATGTAAAGTTTAAAATGCGAAAAAATTTTTAGTGACATTTGATATTTTATGACTAACACAAAAACGCTTTATTCAATAAAGTAATGAATTTAATAATGAATGACATTTAGAAATATTATAAAGCAAATAAAATTTGTGAATAGTTTGTTAAAAATTAATAAATGAATATATGTTCGAGCAACTATTACAAATAAAAAGGAGCAGAAGGGAATGGATAAAAAGTATCCTTTCGAGAAATCAATTTATGATAAATAAAATTTGATTTTAACACTTTTAATTGGAATATTCATTTCGATATTACAATTAAAACATTATGTCTGTTAGAGACAAATTATCAAAAATTTAACATAACATTCTCGAAAATAACTATTTCAAAATCCTTATGTATAAATTCTATTTTAAGAATATGTGAAAATTACAAACTTTGCATTCATCCAAATGCTTTCACAAAACTCTCTTTCGTTTACTCTTTCCGGGAATATAAGTTCGAGCAAAACATTCTGTAAAATTAAATTTTATAAGAATTATAAAAATAAAACAATAATAGATTGTATTGGTTTATCTTATCAATTAGTTTTAATTCGACTATATGTATCAAGTATTGTCTACGTGCGTGTGTGTGTGTGTGTGTGTTTTTTTAAATCAAAAAACAAGAAATCTTAGCTTGGAAAAATAAATCATTCGATACGAAGGCCTATAGTAACAAATAAAAAATATAATCAGTAATTTTTCTAATATTTATGAGAAAAAAGAGACAAACAAATCTACTTGGAAAGTAGAAAAGAGCAATTGTCACAAATACAAAATAAATACTTATCATAATTAATCTAAGTATGTCCAATATTGATAATGAAAATTAACTTACATGAATTGCGCCATTGTCTGAACCAAAACCTTGAAATGGCAATTTCAGTCCATAGTTTGCCCAAAATTGAAGAAATTTTCGGGAATATGGAGTGTTTCTGTAAATTATTAAAACTCTGAGGTCAAAATGACACGTAAGCTATCTGCGGAATCTTGCAATAGTTACTAAAACTAAAGCATTTTAAATAATAATTTACTTTTTTTTCCATCATTTAATAATTGCTACATTAAATGACCATTAAATGTCCGTGAAAATATTCTCAGCACATGACAACTAACATTTAATAACTCAAATTTCTAAATAAAAACATTCCTGATCATATTACAAATATTTTTCAAGGTTTCTAAAATTTCTTAATATGATAAGTGATAAAGAAAAAAAAAACAAAATGATGATAGCTAACTTAGCTAAATAACTTCCAGCCATCACTTCATGATTGAAAATTCGATTGTACAAGATCAGATTTACATTATTATCAATCCATTCTTCGATCAAATGATTAGGATTAATCACTCCCATATCAGCATCAATAAATAGGAACCACTGAATGTCATTTGCATCCTTCATTACTTCTGCTGTGACACAGTGTCGAGCAAACATAAACTGAAATTTTTGTCATTTTGTTTTTTTTTTGTCAGACTAATTTATCAGTGTATCATTCTTATCACTATCATTTGTGTAATGTGGAATTATTTGGCTGAAATATTAGTCAGCTTGTTGAAGGCATAAAAAAAAGCAACGATAAAAGTATCAATGAGATCTTATTACTCTTTTTACTAACTCACCTCTCATACCTCTGAACCTTTTCTTTATCCCTGTACTCTAAAGGACTTAGTAAATAACTATCCCACGTACAACGCGGGATAATCATCTACCAGTTTTTTATTTTTAGCAATTGATCACTCAACTACTCATCATTTCTGGCTCCTCCCCTAATATTTTTATTATTTATTTGCCTGATTTATTTATTTATCGTTAAATGTAACCAATTATTGTTGTCCTAATTGGTCAAGCAAAAAATTCATTAAATAATCGAATGGAATGAATTACTATCAATATGTATCGTTTATACGATTACGGTCCGTGTAAAAATATGGATCGTATAAATGATAGATATTGATAGTATTTGTTTATATGGTCCGCAAGTGGTCATTTAACTAATGGTCACTCACTCGTTTACCTACACTTTTGCTTACTCGTATATTAATTTAGAGCATAGGTTAAGCTTTCAATCTCTATCCTTCCGTTCTTTTCCAAATATTTTAATCTTTCCTTTCTCCCTCTTTCCAGATCTATCATCATTATCATCCATTGTCTTATCTTATCAAACTACATATTACCTACTTAATTATTAATATTCATGATTACAGGATTATAATAATGATTATTCATTCTCATTTTCCCGTTTGTTATCACTAACGATTAGTAGTTATTTTGAAAACAAAAAGAAAAGAATTACATCTCCGTGTGGACATAATCTTTGTAATGTAACATTTGCCGACAAATCAATAATAATCCATTTATAATTATGATATAATGCATAACATTCGAAGCTTTCCTGTGCTAAACGATATTCCTCGTCATTATTTCGATTCAGTAAGACAGTAATTATTGCTATCGAAATTGATTTTTGATCTGAAATTTTTGATTTGATCATTTCACAAACTTATTGTTTTTTGATTTGAAATCTTTCAATTATGAAGAATATACATTAAATTAATATACGAAAACTATCATCCTTTCATATTTATCAAAAAATTATTGATACACAGATAGGATTGCAAGAGACTATGGAAAAAAACCAAATTTTAAATTTTACACTCTCACCAAAAATTTCAAATTTGATATTCCTTCGCGATCATATGAATGATGAAAACAAAAATTTTATTTTTTTCCAATTCCGGAACAATTATCATTTAGAAAAAGAGAAAGCATGAATATATAAAAATCATTTTTTCTAAGATCTCCATCATTTTTTCCTCCTCTACATTATCATCATGGCAATTATTTACAGTGACATCGAGAGTTTTTTGAAGTTTTACAGTGATAAAAAGAATGTTTTTTTAATTTGTTTTATCTTTTTTCTTTACAAACTCTTATCAGTCCTAGGAAAGATTGATCACGCAAATTCATCAAATGAATACCGTTCATATTATGAAACAAAAAGGAAAAAAATTTTGGAAAATGATCTACCTTCAGATCTTTTAACAGTAATATTACGAATAATCGTAGTACTATAATAATTCTTGAATTGATAGTAAATGGTCACATAGACCTCCTCATAAATGACCAATGCAAAAATGAGGGGCGTGAAGAGAAGCGCCCATATTCTTTTGCGCCTTCGCATTTGATAGCAACAGCTGGTTTTTTAATTATACGACAAAAAAATGTACCTCGTTTCTCACCAACTGCTAGCCTTCGTCGTAAGACCTTCCTAAAATCGATAAATTTCAACTTTTTTATTTTTGTTTTCAACCATACATTCAATTCCCTTTAAAAAAAAACTTAAAAAAAGACGTTTTTTTTTTTCTCAGAATTTACTAAAATAAATTTAGCTGTATTAAAATTAACGTTTATTTTGGGAAAATCAAAATTCAATGCATTAAAATTTTATTAATATACAATAGCATAAGAATATAATATATGAGAAATAAATAATTCGTATCGCGCTCATAAATTAATCGAATTCCATTATTCAATTTTTCCTCAATTCGATTTTGATTTTTATAATCCATTTGAATGATATTTCTGCCAAAACAAATTCTGCTGAGACAACATTAATCGATTACTCTGTTGACCTTTCTGTTATCGCTTTATTGACCTTTTTGTGCAGCTATGAATCACTTTAATTAATGTTATTATCGTTATTGGTGTGCTCGTAATATGCAAAAAATTCATAATTTTTGCGATTTAACTTGGAAATTTTTTTTTGATAAAGTCTCAATTTTGAATTGAATTCGAATTTTCAAAAACTTTTTACAACTAAATGAACTAATGAAATTGAAATTAAATTGTTCATTTTGAAAGAATGCATTTCACTCTGATATTATAAGAAAATGATTGTACTTATAAGAATAAGTGTCATTTAGAAATTAACATTTTGAAATTTCATAATGAATTACTTGAGAAAGAAAATTGTTGTCATCTCTTTTTGAATTTCGAAGTTTCAGTGGTGAAAATTTGAGTTTATGCTCGAATTCTGTTTTTATTTTGATTTTTTATTTTTCGTTTCAGACCATTTTTTCCTCTTTTCTTCTTCCTCGTCTTCTCACTTTCAAAATTTTTAGCTTCTAATTCGATATACTTTAATCCATTTCTTGCTTATCAAATATCAATGCATTTTCTTCGACATTCTTACTATTCGGAAGTTTTTTTTGAAATCAACCTTTTGTTTTAGCAAATTTTTTAATTTTAATTAGACAATATTAAGTGATAAAAATTGTTCCAAAAAAAAATGAAAATTTTTTTTATTAGAAAGAATAGTATAAAGTTTAGACCGTTGTGGTTACATTATATACAACAGAATAGTACGTGAGAGAAAAAAAAATCGAAATTAAAATCATTTGAAGTTTATAATGAGTGGTACACCGAAATTTGAGAAAACTTTTGAACTTTTTTTTTGAAATTCTCTCCGAAATTTTAAAAATTTTGCGAGATACGATAAAGTTGAACTTTTTTTGAGGAAAAAAAAATCGAACAGAGCAGAGTTTAAACCCAAATTTCCGAGTATGCCGGAATGAGTTTGTTGAAATTTTCGATTAAATTCTGGTATTGATCGATTCAAAGCAATACATATTTGTGGAATGAATGATTGTGGCGGCAGCGGTGAATGGCTCAAAGTGTAGCAAATGTAATGAGCAGAAATTATCAATTGAAAAGCAACATAAATGCATATGTAAACGATTGAGCTGATAGAAAAAAATTAATAATTCTTTTTTTGCTTTGAATTTCTATTATATAAGAGAATGAAAATTTCCCAAAATACCGGGAATGAGATATTAGTTAGTATTACTGAATCGAATTCCAAATCACTCTTTTTTTTTTTACGAAACTCAATCACCAGCCATGGACTCAACATACTCTTTGGTTAAAAAATGAAAATGAAAAATTAGCAAGCAGTAAAATTATAGTCAATTATTCATAAAACAGAATACCTAAATAATTTTAATGGGAAAATTTACAAAAGAAATTAATTTTTACTGGAAGTTCTGAAAATTTCCAGGGAAAAAAACTTCCAGGATAACTATAAATGAATTTATATGCGCTCCAATTTTTTCGAAGTTAATCAATTAATTAGTCATCTCGAACATCTTCGATATTTTAATGAGAATGAGTTATTGATTGAGTTCCATTTCAATTTTCTTCCATATTTTCAAAAATTTTTTGCAAATGGATAGATAGCATTATGTAAATATTGATAGAGAGAGAGGGAGAGGAAGAGGAAAGAAAACAAATTGAGGAAGAAATGTAGAAATTTTTTTCAAAAAAAACTAACAGTTTCAACGGTAGATAAAGAAAGATCAATGGAATTCAAAAAAAAAATGGAAAAAGAAAGCAAAGTAGTTTAGGGCCATGGCAGGCATTTCTAACGCTAACATACAAAAACAAAAACAAGACTTACTGTACTGTAAGGATCGCAGAAGATTAGGACAAGAGTTTATATCTGGTAGATACACTGTAAACAAATAAATTTGGAAATTTCGAATTTCATTTATTTTTCTGCTCTCATTTTCAAGCAATCAATTTTTTCCTTGTTTAGTTTTTAGAGCTTACTCATTTCTGTTAATAAATAATTTCAACAAGTTCAGAAACTTTCTCTTAAGCAGAAAAATAATTTTTTTGAATACAAAGACTTTTTTTGGAACAATAGCGAAAAATTAATAAATAAATATAACATCTGATTCAAGAAAAAAAAACAACTACTTATTACAATATTTTGTTTCCTGTGAAAATTTTATTATTAAAAATTCCAAATTTTCTCGAATCATCAGAAAACAAAATAAGCCTGGCCATGGCAAATACCATTTCGTCAACATCGTAAGCTTATTTTAAAAATAGCTTAATTTGATGCTAATATACTATCGTACTTAAGATTTAGTGCTTTAAGGAAAAAGTGCTTTAAAAATAATTTCAAAGAAAAAAACGGAAACTTCTAAAATTTGAAAAATTTAAATTATTTAAAGGCATGATAATCTATATCTATACTGATTAATTTTCTGTTGTAAACTTAATTATTTCGTTAAAATGATTAGTGAATAAACTTGAAAAAATAATTTCGAAAGATATGGAATATGTTTCTTTTTATTTCTAAGTTTTTTTAAGTTGATCATACGTAAGCCAACGCGTGCGCAGTACGTGAGAACATTCCAGTTGCTGAGACAGATCAAGTCGTTTTTTCAACACTTCGGATCCGATCACCTGATTGAACAATATTGCACATACGGAGGCATCTGTGAGGATGAAAATCATTATGGTGATTGAAAATTATCATGAATGTGATAGTTGATAGTAATGTTTAATTATGATTATTAAATATACGCTGTAATTTATTTCCATCATTTTTGTATGAACTGTTCAGGAAATATTTACGAATAATTTCATTTATGACCTCTGTCACGAAAGTAGCGAAATTTCAAGAATATTATAAATGGTCAAGTGTTTAAATATATATATACACATATATTCATAGATTTAATACTGTCTTAATACATGTTCATAGCGTCAATTATAATG